>PVKU01000115.1:200954-493200 GCA_004027475.1 Anoura caudifer
CCAAGACGTGACTGGGGGAGGAACCTCAAGTCACAGCGCCTGCGTGGGAGCTTGGAGAAGATTGGCTCCAGAAAATGGGGACACACCTGCCCAGACTCATGATGGCATCCCAAAAACACTTGGAATATACGGGAATGCTGGCAGGTGTAACTGATTGTAGGAGGAGTCGGAAATGGGGGTACAGAAGAGATTTGGCGCCGGGATTTAAACGGGGAAGCAGCAGCCATTGAAAAAAGAGAAGAGAGAATCCACGTGCTTTCCCAAGAGTTAGGACCCTCACAACCCTGTGAGGGAAATTCACCATGTGGCTTTAGCAGAGAATTTCACGTGGCTTTTCCAGAGTGGGGACCCTTTCCCCACAGCTTTGGTAGAAGAAGGACCACGCGGCTTTGGGGTGTTCCCTTTTTGTCTGTGTGGCCTGGGAGCAAGAGAGACTGCCTGAAAGAAGGGTGAAAGAACTCTTGCCAGTAGGCCATGAGAAGGTGCCACATGGCTTTGGATTAATTGGAGATCCTGCCTGGACAACGACACAGCTGACGGTGTCAAGAGCCTGGATCCCGGACGTGTGCTTCTCTTCCTTGCAATTACGGTACCCTGACTTAGGGCAGAGGGAGATAGGAAGCACTATGGGCGTCTGTGGGTATCCTGAAAGACTTTGATATTTTAATGAAGTTCCTACTTTAACTCTGTATAGCATTAAATAAACATTTCCTTTCCTTTTCACAAATCTCTGGCTTTGAGAGGCATCTTTCCAAAAAGACAGTAATGGACCTTCTGTTTGCTCTGTAACAGTATGTGTTATTTCCTCCAAAGGTCCCATTTCCCAAGGAGCGAGGTGTTTACAGTGAGCCACTTAAAGGGTGGATTCGAATGGCCTCACTGGACTTGGAAGGGGCCAGGAAATAGCGGGCCTGTTTTAACTGTCACCCCACAGGCCGTAGCAGCACGTGCCTCTCCCTGAACGGGCCCGGGCATCCAAGGGATGGGGCTGTTCTGCACCAGGTGGGGTGATTTGTTAATACTAAAGATCATCCATTTCTAATGACCTAGAACTTAGAAGCAGTCAAGGGTTTTGTATGGGCCCCCTGTGATTTTGAAAGCACTCACTGACATGAAGTTTGCCATGTTATAGAAAGAATCACATAGCGGTCCTGGCTGGTGAGGCTCAGTGGGTTGAGCACTGGCCTGTGAACCAAGAAGTTGCTGGCTGGATTTCCAGTCAGGGCACATGCCTGGGTTGTGGGCCAGGTTTCCAGCTAGGAGGTGCGTGAGAGGCAGCTGATGGATTTACGTCTCACACACCCATGTACCCAGCACATAGGACTCAGCCCGAAGGTGGGTACCCAGGTAAGGGGGGCGGGGCACGCCAGGCAGGGCAGCTGGGTGTCAGCACCACAGCCTGCACAAAGGGGCACTACAGGCTTCTCATCACCCCACCTCCTCCCCCCCTCCACCCGTGGCTAATTCCTCAAGGAGAAGCCTCTTTCCAGAGCGTGGGTCCACGGTTTCCAGCGTGCAATGTGTGCTGAAGGCAGACACTTACCCCCAGTGGTTAACACATTTCCAGAAAGGAGGAAGACTTACTTGGGTTTTCTGTTTTTTTCTCCAAATGTAATTCTGTAATTCTGTACCTCAACACAGAACCAGCTTCTGAATCGCTACTTGGAGGGTCACAGAGCCGTACCAGGAACGGGGCTTTTACCAGGAGCTTCATGAATGGCTGACTCAGGAATTGGCACCCCCACCCCAGCTCAGGGCCCCCGGGGCCCTAACACAAACAGCAAACAGATGGTGGCTGCGGGCAGACCACGAAGGGAACCAGTTAATGTGTCTTGATTTGAGGTGTTTTTAATAGTAAGCTCACACCAAAAATCAGTGACAAGTAAACAATAGTTTATTTAACAAAATCAGAATCCTGACCTATGTGTAAAGTAACTATACAAATGGCATCAACTAGGCAAACAGTTCAAGTTCACATTTAACAATCACATCAATTTTGTCCAGAAGGCCCTTTCCTTACATCTGCCCGACCCATCTCCAGTCTCAGCCCCAGGACGGAATCACACAGCGAGGATGCGGGCAGTGCTGAAAACCCTCTGCATCTCGTTTTACAGCCTGAGGCCGAATACACAGACTTAAATATTCCTTGACTCACGTTCCCACTCACTGAAAAGAAAAAGCAACGTTTACAGAGAAGCGCACTTGGAGCAGCGGATGAGCCCACTTGGCACCGTGGAGACCAGCACGCGGCCCTGACCCGTTCCGTGTGGAAGCAGATGCTTGTTAATCAGAAAGAAGAACGAGCCGGAGCACACGGCTGCACGGGGACGATGCTAACATGTGTGAGACACAAAGATGCCCGCAAACATGCGTGCGGCAGCCGGGCAGCCTTGTCAGAGCCAGCTGCGGATGGACAGAGGTGCGGGAACAGGAGGGATGCGCTGCTGCACCCCGGCTCTGGCAGCCCCTCCCAGCACGAGCTGCTCCCAGGAAGGCACCTGCCGGCCCGTCGTGGGAGAAGACGCCACCCGGCCGGGCTCAGCACTCCGCCAGTGCCTCCCGGAACGCGGGTCTCCGGGCCACGAGGACTCTGGGGACGTCAGGCCCTCCTGCTGGTGGGTGTCGCTGCCCCGCTGGCCCGTGCGCGCTGCTGGTCGTACCTCACAGAGACGACGAGGAAGAGCAGGAGCGTGGCGCCCTGAACAGCAGCCAAGAGGAAGAAGTAGTAGTTGAGGTGGCAGCCATTGATGTTGCCTTTGGGGGGGGAGAGAAAAAGGCTGTGAGCGGCGCTCGCGGACAGTGGGGAGGACTCTGTGCTGCGCCTCAGTATCTCCAGAGCGCCGGCCAGCCCTTGCCTGCGGCTGCGAAGGGAGAAGCACGCAGCTGTAATGCGAAGCACGCAAGCCCCTCTCTCGCAACCACAGCGGAAGGGCCCTGCTCCCCGAACTCCACCGTCTCTCCTGTCCGGCGAGGGACTGCATCCCCGCGGCACCCACCCCAACACCACTGCGGCACAGCCCGTCTCTGTGCACGGCCTCGGAAAGACCAGGCCACGCTGATGGAGCCGCTGAGCAGGTGAAGGAGGGGAGACTCGTGGGACAGCCTGGTGCTCTCGTCCACCTCCGAAAAGCAGCCACGAGAGAAAATTGCCAGCCAGCCTCCTCGCCCAGACTGCGGGGGTGCAGACACCCCATCCTGTGTTCCCCCTCAGCAGCAGGCCCATGACAGCGAGGCGCACTTCCTGCCAGGTTGCTTTCAGGCCGTGTCCCCCACCTCCAGCTTTCGGGGCTCCCCGCATTCATGGGGAGGCCTGGGGCAGAGCTGAAGGCTGAGGAAGGGGCGAGGGGACGCCCTCTCGGTCGTGGCTATGGGGCTGGACAGGGGCGGACACCACGCACAGCGTGGACACAGCTGATGTGTAAACACGGGAAGCAATCCACTCTCCCGGGCCCACTTAAAAACTGTTGTGAATCTGGAAACAGAAAACTCATCTTTGCAACTCTAACGCCCACAATGCTGCCAGCCGCACTGGTGTCAGCTGTGAAACCCGGTCACGACCCATCAGGAGAAACGCTTGTTCGTCAGGCAATGGCAGCCTCCACCCTGTCGGTTTCTTTAATAGCAGAAAATGACAATGTGATGCCAGAAAGACAATAGGGAGCGAAGTAAACACAGGGCCTGGTGTGACGCCGCACGAAGGCGGGGAGGCTGCCTGTGCATCGACGTCCCCCGGCTGTGGCAGCAGAAGCCCCCATGTCTCAGGAACAGCCGAGCCCGGGGGGCCCTGCCCAGCACAAGCCAGCCCGAGACGGCCGCCGGCTCGGCACTAGCCACCACCTGAGCCCTGGGCCCCATCCCTGTCCCTTTCTTAAAATAGGACACCGTTCTTACCGAAGTCTGAGTGGCTGCTCATCCAGCCGATGGCCTTGAGGGATACCAGCGCCAGCAGGCCTGAGCCCACAAAGGACCCAACGCCAGAGAAGAAGAAGAACAAGCCCATGACGGCGCTCTGCATGGACTTGGGTGCAGCTGCATACGCGAACTCCAGGCCTGCAGGGGGGTGCGTGTCTGTGAGCAGTGGCGGCCGGCACTCTGCCCGACAGGGCTGTGCGCGTGACGCTTTTCCCTCCTTCATGTGACAAGTCCCAACCGCAGGACACAGGCAGCCACATCCTGGCTCTCAAACAACAGTGACACCTGCGAGCTCGAGAAGCCCCTGCTCTTTACGGAAAGGAAGGCTGAAGGCAGCTTGTTCTCTCGTCCTGATGAACAGGCATCGGGTCTCGAAGCGTGCACACAAGCACAGGGACCTCTCGGAGGGCGGCCCTGCGGGCCCGTGGGGCACGTGGAGGGCTGCGGGGGCCATGGCCCCCTCTCCACCCTGCCAGCTGGGGTCACTCGTGTTCTCCGAGCAGCCCAGGCTCCCCAGGGACGGAGCAGCCGGTAAGAGCAAAGCCCAGGCTGCTGCCTGTGGGGTCCGAGCCCCAGCTCCGAGTGGGAACCCGTCTGCGCCCTCAGGAGGGCAACTGAGGGGTGAACAGACCATGGAGTCAGTGCCGGCTGCCTACGGGCTTCCCCCACGTCGCCCCCCTCCCATGCAACCTGGAGGTGGGAGAGGGTCGTGGCGCTAATGTTTCTGGGATGCGGTTTTCAGACCATGAAAGGGGAGCCTTGGCCAGCACCTGTCTCCTGCCCAGCTCTGTCCTGAGCTGCCGCGCCTGCCATAGCCAGCCCCCTGTGCAAGAACACGCCACGGCGGTGCTGCTCCGCTCTCCCCGACCCCCCAGCCCAACCCTCACCTGCTATGCTTGCGAATATCTCACTGACGCCGATGAGCACGTACTGGGGCACCTGCCACCATATGGGCAAGTCGGCTGCAAAGTACACGACTTTCCCGATGGTCTGGTTGATGGTCTTCTCCTTCACGAGGTCCAGTCGCTTGCTCTCCAGGATCCCTGGAATTCACAAGAGCAGCTGCCCTTTACGCTCTGCCATTAAAACGAAAAACGGGACATCTGCTGCGAGCTGCCTGGGGGGTGTCCTGAGAGACCCACGAGGGGCCCACAGCCAGCACTGTCGGGATAACCCTGCAGGGTGCCGGGTGGGCACCAGGCTCGCCCGCAGGTCACTCCGTAAGGTGTGTGTCTAGTCACTATGCTGCACCCTGAACAAACATGGCACTGTATGTCACCTGTCACTGAAAAACAAACTTTATTTCAGGAAAGAAAAGGACTATGTCCAATGACAGCTCCCCCAGAAGCCTTGATCTCGGTGGGCCACTGAAATACAGGGCATGTCCCACACACCTCATGTATTTAAAAAGGGGAGTAGGGAGCCCTGACTGGTGTGGCTCAGTGGATTAAGCACAGGACTGTGAACCAAAGGGTCACCGGTTCGAATCCCAGGCAGGGCACATGCCTGGGTTGTGGGCCAGGTCCCCAGTAGGAGGCACATGAGAGGCAACCACCCACTGATGTACCCCTCCCTCTCTCTCTCCTTTCCTCTCTGTCCAAAAGTAAATAACAACAGGGAAGAGGGAGCGACACAGCACAGTGACAGAGAGCAAGATGTCACACCCTCATTGGCAGGCAGCGCATTTGAGGCCATCCCATGGGCCTGGGGCGTGAGCCGACGCAGCAGCTATGGACAGTGGGGGCAGCCTCAGCCTCCACAGCACTTCAGGTCAGCCTCTCCGCACAGCACGGCAACCCCGTAGTGACACCTCAGCTGTCAGGCATGACGGACAGGGCGTGAGAAACCAGCCGGAGCAGACACAGCTGCTTTCTGTATGAAACCCAACATGACCCCCCAAACATTAAAAGCGAGGCCTCGGGTCGATGATGCCAACCAGTGTGTCCGAGACCCCACGCCTGCTGCGCGTGCGGAAGCGCATGGCGTCAGAGCCGCATGAGGGAGGGCAGGAGGCAGCAGGTTCCCCCCAAACCCTGGTGGGAAGCGGCCGGCGTGGTGAGCAAGGGGCAGGAGAGGACTCTGGAACCTGGCCCCCAGCCCTGTGTCGGGAGGAGGTCTGAGAAAAGGGGACAGCGAAGGACCGGGTGGGGGCCCGGGTAAGTGCCCTGACAGGCATATCCTAAGCATGGTTCCCACTGCCACACAGGGAACGAGGGAAAGAAAAGGAGTCTCTCTGGAAGTAAGGCACAGAACCACAGAACTCCCAGCATGACAGGAAGAAATCACGGTCTCGATCCTTCACTCGGAAACACAGACAACAGCCAAGCCCTGGCACACACGGTCTCGCGCACCCCTGAGAGTGGAGTGCACGTGTGCCGAGGCGGGAAGGAGGAAGGAAACGCGGGCACCAACCCCACAGCCTGTTTTTGTCTCTGCCGGTGACTCTGGTGAAACTCGGTCAAGCTGCTCAGTTCCATCTTGGAGGCCAGGGGCTCATCCGGGCTTCTGGGCAAAGACCCGTGACTTCCGGGGAGCAGACGGGGACGAGGCCTGTGGAGTGTCGCCCCACCCCGGCAGTGGGCGGCTGGCCGACGCCTCCGCGGAGCTCCATGGCCCTGATCCCGAAGCAGGACAGGTGTCTGCAGACAGACGCCACAGATGCCGAGCAAAACCCAGACTCCAACAGAGCCCTTTCCCACACAGGGGCCATTTCTGAAACTCCAGCCTGGTTAAACAGCAGGAAACTAACGTGAATTAAATGCCTGAGTGGTGTGGCCAGTAGCACTCAGCACACTGAAGGCCAGGCCAACATTTGGTGCCGTCACGGGCAGGCTCTTCCAGCCCAGGGGCCACAGTGAAGGGCGCACGTAAAGGCATGCGGTGGAGGCGGCCATTGCAAAATCACTCCCCGACACTCAGAACTTTGAAGAACCTCATCTATGAGCAACCAGAAATGCATAGAGGGGTTATACATGAACTTAACGTGAACTGCATAGGACCAAAATGAAGAAATGTATAAGATTGTGCAATCCGCTCTGAGTAAGGTTCAAGGGAAGATGCTAAAACTGGAAAAAACACGTATAAGATCAGATCAAGTTTGGGCTAATAACCTGCTGTGTCAACATGAGAAAGCAGCAGCCGCGAGAAAACGGGGCAGGCCACACAGGCAGAGTGGCTGACGAGTCAGAGGAGGGCAGTTATTAAAGGCTGGACCTCAAACGCAACTGAAAACCCACATTGGGACAGACCGGCCTCGCATGCGCGCCTGTGGGCCGCAGAGACAGAAGTCAGCGCTGCCTCCGGAGGGGGCCAGGCTGCCACCACGCACCTGTGCACGGGCAGGGCCCACGGCCCAGAACACCCTTGTGGTTGGCCCCTGGCCCGGCCCACAGAGCCAGCCCAGAACCTACTAGAGGCGCCCGGAGACCAAGCACACCCGGCTTCCACGAGCAGAGAGCAGGGTGCGCAGCCTGGTGGGGGGTCCTGGTGCAGAGTGGGGGCCACCCAACCCGGAACAGGCAGGGCTGCAGGGCCCAGACCAGACAGATAGACAGATGCCATCTCCACGCCTCGGCTGCACCTCCAGGTGGCCCTGTGGACCGCCGGCTCCCATGCAGCCATCTTGTCCCGCTGGCCCAGGATGACCCGGAGCACACAGCACCACCGTCCCACAGCCTCTCGACCACGTGACTGAGAGAGCACATGACGTCCCCGAAGGTGTCCTGGCCCCCGGAACACCGATCGCCTGAGCCTGGGACCCATTCCTGCGCATCTGCTGAGCACCCTGCCGCCGCGCCCACTGCCGCGGTGGGAGATGAAGCTGCAGCAGCCAGGTCCTGCCTCAGCAGGGCGGGACATGAAATTCCTCAGAGGAGCACTTGCGTGGAGTTGATTCAGGAATAGCAGTTTTCTTTTCTTGTTCCAACACAAAGCTATCTTACAGTTCACTCACTTTCAAACAGTCATGAAGGAAGAAATCCAAGCAAACTGAAAAAGTCCGAGATACCGCAGCTTCGTAGAAGACACTTCAGCTTAGACCCCAGAGCGTGGGAATTACGAAAACAGACCGGGCCCCTAACAGGGCAAACCACCCCCACACACACTGGTAACCATTGACTGAGGCATAAGTCCTTAACGTCCTGTTTCAGGGATGGGGGGCGCAGGGCCCGAACCCGGGTCCGCAGAGACCGGCCTCTCCCAGGAAGTGCACATGGACCCCTGCGTGGGGGAGCATGGGGCACGGGGCCCCCCTGAGGCCTGCAGATGGACCCGGTGTTAAGACCCCCCAGGTGGAATTCTCAGCCGTGAGAAATGCGTGCCCGCCCCTCGTCCAAACCCACACCAGCAGGGCGGGAACACACCTCCTTACACTTGGTCCCACCTCCTCCCACAGCTCGGCCCAGTCCAGACAAAAAGTTTTTTCAGGACCCAAAACCGCAGACGATGGAGTGGGAGGAAGGGTGCGCGGTACTGGGGTGGGAGCAGTCGTCTGCGCCCTGTGGAGGCCATGCTTCCGGGGGACCCCAGGCACGAGGGGCCGCTCCACGCTCCAGAGTGCCCAGGGCTGCAGGCGGTCTGAGTGGGGGTGGGAGTGGGGGACGGGGTGGGGGGGGCAGCAGAAACAGTGCTCACCGGCAGCAAAGGCAGAGCACATGACGAAGAACATGCCCACAGCAATCCTCTTCAGGGAGGACGGCAGCAGGCCACGCCGCCTCAGGACGGGGTCCACCAGCCGGTCCTTGAGCGGGATGAGCAGCAGGATAAGCACCGCGTCGAACATGGTCAGCCAGGCGGCCGGGAACTGTGGGCGGCACACACGGTCACGCCTCTGCGGGCAAGCGGGCACCAGGGGGCTGGCGTCCAGCTGTGGCGGGGGGGGGGGGTACTGGCTTCCAGGGCATTTCTACGGAGTCTGACCTCCTTGGGGAAAGGTCTCGGAGTCAGACATCGGCACCGAGGAGACTTATTTCTAGGGGATCTGTGCTCCTTTCTCTGCTCGTCTTCCCTGGGGGCCATGGCAGCCTCAGGGTTCCCTTCACAGAGTCGAAGGTCATTTTGACTCCTTAACAGTTAAATAGTCGTCACATTTACACTGTCCTAAAATTAGTTTGGCCCTTGAAGGCAACTGTGAGGCTGCTGTGGCCCTTGGGCAGGAGCAGACTCCAGGGGAACACACACCCGTCAACTTGACCCCCTGACAAGCGGCGTGAGTGACGAGAACAGTCTGTAAAGAGGCGGAACCCACGTCAACACGCACACCGTTGGTCCGTGCTGACTGCTCCCGCCCGAGGCAGCCCCCAGGACAGGCAGGAGAGACCCACACATCACCGGAACCAGGGCACCCATCCCAGACCAATGCCCCGCCCTCACCGTGTACGTGGTGGCCGTGAGGCTGGAGATCTCTGGGATCCGCAGGTGGAGGCTCTGCAGGACATAGGTGGTCTGCATCTGCGGCAAGAAGCGGCAGTGTTACGGGCGCATGGTCACGGCTCAGCACATGAACACCTGCAGCAGGTGGGCCCCAGGGCTCTGCCACCGCACGCTCAGTGCTCAGTCTGTCATCTGATCAGCATGAATCTGCCTGGGGACCCGGCTTGAGAAAGGACTGAGAGCTCCCCAAACAAGACTTCAGCAGTAGAGGTGGGGCCTGGAGGAACACAGGGAGACCCCCTCCCGGCTTCCTCTTTGGAAACAACTTCAAAACACTTCAATCAGCAAAACTGAGCTCAAAACTAAAACCGAGATCCCGAGATCCGAGAGTCCTAGGGAAAGGACCCTCGGACCCCCAAGTCCAGGGACGGCCAAGGCCTGTGCCCAGCTCACACCTGCAGGGGAGAAGGGGGCCTGTCGTTGCTACTCACTTGGAAGTAAACTGTCCAATACGGTATCAGAGCCAGGAACACTGGGACAATCTTGACCAGCGCTCTCACGTCGTCCACTTTGTCTTCCGTGAAGGGCCCCCCACGGGACATCTTACACGAACCAAACAGACTGTGTTTCCAAGGGTGCGGAAAGCCGCCACTGCCTGCACTTCGGGAGACAAAATGAAGGCGTTAGTTTTCTTCCCGCCCACAGAGTGCATGCTTGGCCACACCCTGACTGGCGGCTGTTCTGACCCCACTCCAGCATCACTGTCCGCCCGTGCACAGAACGCAAAGCCGCTGAGGCTGCTCCTGACCCTGGGACACCAAGCAGCTGACAAAGGGCCACGGTGGCTCCCGCCCCAAGCAAGTTGCGGCTGCTCTGTCCTGACGCTGCTCACACCGGCCACTCTGCGCCGCACGGTCTGGACTTCCCGTCAGGTCATTTATCGCAGGTCGGCCTGGCCGCCACCCCGCGGTGATGGATGGACACCCCGTGCGGGTGCATGTGCAGCGCGGTCACTGTGTGCCCAAGGGCTGCCCTGGCAGGCACTCTGGCACCTCCCACTGTTGGGAAGCGCCGAGAGGGGCGGAACCAGCCCCGGGTGGCCCTGGCTGCTCCTGCTAGCCCCTGTACTGGGGGGAGCCAGGGCACAGAGAGGGCAAGGAGTGGGCCGGGCAGTGAAGCTGAGCTGGGCGGGGGGTCTGAGCCCACTCCAGAGAGCTGAGGCCCCACCCAGGCAGGACACCAGCTGCCCTGCGCTGCGCGCCAGCCCTCAGGTGTCGCCCTCGGCTCAGGTGTGCTGGCTGGTCAGCGGCTCAGGACTCCCAGACCCAGCTCCTGTGTGAACGTGTGAATAGCTGCGCTCGACTGCCTGGCCTGGGTGTTTCATTCTTTGTAAAATGACCAGGTCCCGGGGGACAGTGCTGAGACCTTCTCTAGCTCTGAGACACTGATGTAGGAACGTGCTCTACAGTCCTCAGGAGCAAAACAGAAAAAAGTTGCATTAACTGCATGGTATTCTCCAAAGCCAGAAAAAACAGGAGACGCGCAGTCACCGTCGAGACTGCTCCCCACCTGGGGACTATGCGGCAGCTGCCGGCTCCTGCATCTCTGAACTGCTGCCCCGCAGCGGAGCTACCCGCGGTCTCAGTCATTTCGTCTCAGAATGCTGTCACTTTAAATGTGAGCCTTCAGAGCAGGCTGGACACTGACAGGCATAACCCAGTGTTCCATCCCACCTCGGACAGAAAAACTGAATCTCACTGAGCGCCCACGCCATGCCCCGTCCCGCTGGGTCTGGGCACTGGGGGCCTGTGAACACAGCTCTGAGCGGCTACCCCTGCCCTTACGTGGCTTCATCCCCCAGAGAAACAGAACAGCACAAGGTGGAACCCTCAGTGCCAAAGGCGTCACTCACGCTGTCATTGCCGCTCTCGTTCGGGGGGAGAGGGGGCCACAGGGGAGTGCAGAGCCCTCCCTACCTTGCACAGCCACAGTCACCACCAGCTGCATCATGCTGCCCGCGCGCTGTCCTGACACACTTGGCGTCACATGACAAAAGCCACTCTCACCGAACACAGCTCACACAGGTTACTGGCATATGCCCCACAGCTTCAGTGTCTCTTTCTGGAGCACCCGAGGGTCCCGCACAGAGCTGCGGCTCCAGACAGCACAAGACACAGACAAGAGCACAAGGGCTGCACGCACCCATGCACTCATTCTCCAGGGATGCCGATGTCCACGCCGGGCAGGCAGCCGACTGGACTTCGGACTCAGACTCAGCATGAAGTCATCTTCCACACAGAGCACCGGACCAGAAGGAAAGGGCCCCATGCATTGGGGGGGCAGGGGGCGTGTGTTGGGGAACCCTCCAGACCACTGGCTTTTCTTGAGCGGGGCCACCCCCTCAGTGCGCCGGAGGAGGCCCCGAGTCAGACCCGAGGATGAACGGCAGCCAGACCCTCTCCCCAGCGCCGTTGCACATTAAGCCCTGAAATGCCCGTGGGGCCATGGTGTCCTCAAGCGGAAGGTCTACCAGGCACCAGCCACACGGCCCCTGCCACGGTGAGGGGCTCCACCAAAGAGTGAGGCGTGCAAATGGCATTCCACCTGCAGAATCCACCGCCGCAAGCTAGCCCGGCTTTCCCACTCAGAAGCCAGCCGTGGCCAAGCGCCGGGCCGGGCTATGGAGGCAGAGCACCTTGACTGCAAAGGACTCAGCGGGCTCCGACCAGGGGCTCTGATGGCCGAGTGGGAAGGCCACCCTAACCAAGAGCTGCAGGTCAGCCAGGACAGCCGGGCAGCTAAGGGTGCCGCGCAGGGCAGAGCCACAAAGGCCACTGCAGTTCAGCTTCCAGTCCACCCCAGGGGAGGACACCGCCACTGTTCCAACAACAAAATCAGACACATGCAGACCCACCCGAGGAGGCAGGTGTGGGGCTGGTCTGCAGAATGTGGCTGAGCCGTCCACTCGGGCTCGGGACCCCCCGCCCCCCGCCGGGAACACCAACCTTGACCAGAACACTCCCCGTGGGGACTGACTAAGCAAGTCCCTGGGACTTCCCTGGAGTGATGACACATAGACAGGCCCTGACCACACTGTGGTGACACAGTGGAATGGGCTTGTCACGTGCCCTAAAACTGCGTGCCCAAAGGGGGTACATTTTACTACATGCAAATTATACTTCTACAAATAGCCAAAGAAAAATATTCTGAGAACTCTTCTTGGTCTAAGTTCCTAACTTCTCTTTACAAATCTGCATGCAGGGTGGCTGGCCGTCTGCCCCCCTGTGCCTGAACCACAGGACTTCCCCAGGACGTGGGCTTTCAGCTTTAAAACCGCAGCGCTCGGGGCTTTCAGAGCTCACGTCAGAAGTCCCATGCCGATGGGACGAGATGCCCTCCCAGCAGCTCCGTCCTGTTGCTGCGTCCTTCTGCTACTAGCCAGCTGCAGGCACACTGGGTGAGGTGCTGCCCACAGTGAGAGGCAGCAGCACACAGTGGGGACACAGAGAGGGGCAACAAAAGGAGCCCCCACTGCGTGTCCCGTTCACATGGGCTAACCTAAAGCTCTTTACAGTGAGAGGAATGTGCAGCATAAACTGTCTCCACGCCAACTGCGTGTCCCAGGTGCCCTGCGAACATCTGCCTCCACCCCACGCAGCAGCCGGGAGCCGCCCTCGGCACCAGCCGCGAGGGTTACGTGCAGGTCAGAAAGGAAGAGTCCACACTGCGGCCAGGATGCTGGTCAGTCAGAGACGATGCCCCACCTGCCCCCTCACGCTGCTGTGAGGTGGAGGATGTTTGGCACTGCCACCACTCAGCCCACGACCCGCACAAGGAGAGCACGTGACAGGCGCGAGCAGGTATGCGACAGCAGTAGCTGGCCAGCCCCATCGGCCTGAGCCTGCGGCGGGGACCGAGCGCTCACCCCCCGCGATCGCTGTCTGCAGTGCGCTTCTGTGGGCGGCACGAGTAGGCCAGGATCCTGAACACGTCAGTGAAGGCACTGCCATCGGGGGGCTTGCTGATGAACACGCTCTGGCCGCAGAGGAAGATGAGGAAGGCGATGCCGATGCAGACAGCAGGTGCGGTGTAGCCGGCCACGAAGCTCACGTTCTGCTGGATGTAGGCGATGCCCCCCAGCGAGAGGATGGCGCCCAGGTTGATGCTCCAGTAGAACCAGTTGAAGAACCTCCGCGTGGCCTCGGGGCCCCGATCCTTGACCTGGAGGGCACAGGAGAAAGACACGGCACAGTGTGAGCCTCTCTGAGGACGGAAACACACACTTTCATGTGTTAAACAATGTATTTACAGAACCACTGCTGTCGGCATGGCCGCACTGGTAACAGCCCTGCGCCCTTCACGGGCCCTCATGAGAAAAGCACCCCTCCCCCGGCTTCTTCGTCACCATGCAGCCTGAGCCACGCTCCCCTTGGCCACGCCTAAGTCCAGCAAATGCTGGCGTGTCTCAGCCACCAGCTGCAACCACCTGCCCAGGGCATGCCTGGCCCACGTCCCAGGCCCACTCATCACCATGGGGCCCAAGCCCGGGAGTCTGCCTGGTAGTCCGCTCTCCAGGGCACTCCTGCCCACGACTCCATGCGTCTGGAGCAAAGAGGAAATCACGGACTGATGGAACCACGGCTGCTTCTAGGTTGACAGGGCCAGCAGCAAGGACACTGACAGGGGGACTCCTGCAAGACTCCGAAACCCCGCCCATGAGCTCAGACAGAGGCAGGCATGCCTCCCCCCAGGCCAGTGACTCACTGGGCTCCAAGTACGGACCATCCACACGGGGCAGGCCCTGCTGCTCCCCTCCCACCGGGACCCCATGCCCACATGCCACCACTGGGAGGGGCTCCGTGTCCACACAGTCCACTCCAGCTGGTGTCACAGTCGGAGGCCGAGATGGGCTGCACGCAGGGCCTGTTCAGGCCGCTGCCCAAGCAGGCCCTTCCATCTCGTCCTCACATTACACGTCCCAAGAGATCAGGCAGCTTCTGTTCCAGGACAGACCTGAATTCTGATTCTCATTACAAGCGCCTCTTCTAAACAACAAATGAGGTTTGTAACGGGGCTCAAGCAACCAATCATAATACCCAAAAAGCAGCTTTTAAGCAGTCCTATTACTCAATACACTACTTTAACCTGTATTTTTTACAGTACTGGCAAGTACTATAAATAATTACAAAGTAGCCACCATCTCAACCTGAAAACTTAAGTTTTAAAGAAACACGTTCCAGGGAGGAAGTCCTGAGTCGGAAAGGCACAGAGGCCCCGACCAGCGGCTGGGCGACCCCCGAGAAAACGGTGCGTGTAGGGGTTTCCCAGAACTCTGAGGTGGACAGCTCTCCCTGGGACGGGGTGCATTTCAACATGCTGAGCTGGACTCAGAGTCGGCCGCCCTGTGGACGGACCAGAGATAAGGAAAACTGCAGGCAGAGAAACGGTTACAGAGAAGACACGCCTGAAGATATGAAAGCAAGCAGTTTGTTGTAGGGAGTGGGGCTGGGAAAGGGGCTAGGGAACCCAAATCTAAAAAAACTACTGCAGACAGAGTCATGTCTCAGCGAAAGGAGGCAGGGGCCGCCCACCGCACCGGACGGGCTCTCCGCACAGAGCGTGAGCGATCGGGCGCACTCGCAGCCTAGCGAGCTCCCCATTTTAGCATTCCACTCACCCTTGCATCCTGTGCAAACCTGCCAGTCCACTTACGTATCTTTTTTATTTTCATTTTATTGATTTTAGAGAAGGGAGAAGAAGAGAGAAAAACACCGACATGCTGTCCCACTTACTGGAGCATTCACTGGCTGAGTCTTGTGTGTGCCCTGACTGGGGATCAAACCCGCAGCCTTGGCATGCCAGAACGACGCTCTAACCAACTGAACTACCCAGCCAGGTATTTAAACTTTCAGGTGTGATTCTCCAAAAATTACTTTAGAAACCTAAGCCAGTAACTAAGGCCCTAAATAAGCATGCACCAGTAACTGTGGGCAACAAAGGGGAAGCTGGCTGAACTTTGAGTCACAGTCTCATGCCTTGCAGCCCGCGGCAGACTGCCCTGGCCCTTACTGCCTGTCCATCCTGTGATGTCACCCTCCCTGTCCTCCAGCAAGGGCGGACACGCCTCCCTGTGACGGTGGAAGAAACCACAGCCATCCACTACCAGGAGCATGGGAAGAGACTGGAAGCACGTGCAGTGAGTCAGCTGGCTGATCTGGGAACATTCCTTAACATGCACAAGAGTGCGACTTCTCCCCTCTGGAAGAAAAAATGTCTCGTTGGCTCTTCACTGGTAAAATCAGTTTTTCTTCACTGAGATCACTGTTTCAAGTCCTTGGTCTGTGTGTGAAGAATGGTTGTGACCGTGGAGAAGGTGAGACACTGGGCAGAAGCCGGGGCTCGCACATTCACCTCACAATCTAACAGCCTCAGAATCTGGCTCCTGTCTTCCCTCCAAAGTTAGCTGAGCCCTGAGGGTCTCCCCGAGGCCCTGCACTAGAGACAATGACATATGCCAGCACAAAAAGCACCTGATGAAACAAGAGCTTTCCTCATGGAGAGAAGGGCTGCAGATGACAAAATGGCCTGTCCCAAGGAACGGCCTGGCACGCTCCATGTCCCCAACCACGCCCTGTCCCCAAGCAGCCAGCACCTCCAGGGAGTGGGGGGAAGCTTCTGAGTCGCCCTCCAGACCCCTGGCACAGAGCAAGGGCACGACTCCTTCCTGCTGGGAGGCTCTGCACGGAGCCCTGCCTCGCGTGGGGAGCCGCTCTCCGGAATGCAGGGCAGCGCTCTCGTCTGTTCCCAGAGCCATGGGGTCCCCCCACTGCCACCCATCCCCCTCACCCCAGCTGCGGGGAGGCAGGTCCCTCTGCAGCCACCAGCTCCTGGCCACCACCAGTCCCTCCTACTCTGCACACACCTGCTGCTCTGCAGGGCGCACACCACACATACTGTGTGGCCTCCGTGTTCAGCGTCTCCCACCCAGCGTCACGTTCTCAAGGGTCCTCCATGCTACAACCCACTTCGCAGCCTAACTCCTGCTCATGGCTGAGTCACATCCCATTGCGTGGATGGGCCCTAAATTGCTTTATCCATGCAAAAAATCTCTTCATAGAAATCTCTTTTAACTGTTCATGAAAACATTTTTAAACTAGCAGAAAAGTTGATAGAACAGTGCGACACACACTCTGACGCCCTTCTCTCACACCCATAGTCCTTTCCTTCCACACGCGTGTGAAACACTGAGGCTCAATGGCTCAAAACAAGCCGCAGCATCATGTCCCCCTCAAAGCTGTCACCAAGACTGTCCTAAAACCCAGGCTGTCCTCGCACCAAGGAGCCTTCACATCGACAGTTTCATCTGATGCAGGTCCGTGATCAAACCACCCCTATCATCCAGAGAACATGCTTTTGAAAAACCTGGACTCTTGTCCCGAGCACACTCGGCAGCTGGTCGTCAGGCCTCCCCGGTAGCCATGCGTCTGGAAGGATCCTGTCCCCCACAAGATGGTGTCGGGCTAAAGCAGCAGACCAGCCACCTTGCAGGAGAGCACGCATCTCTTTAGTGCCCACACTCAGTTCGCATCAAGCGAGGGCGAGTCCTGGCGTGCCCTGTAGGTCACCTCTGCAGGGCTGTTGGTGCTTTTAAGGAGCTGATCGTTCTCATCTGCTATCTACCAGGGGCAGTAACTTTGAGGCCAGGCTCTCCGTTTCTTGCAAAACAGGCACTGCGCCAGTGTACCGGGCATTGGCGGGCTAGCACGAGACAGCGTGGGAAGAGCCCTCCAAGCAGTAAGAGGCGGACACACAAGACACACTGAAGTCATGTGACCGGGTCTTCAGTGACAGACGGTGATTGTGCACCCAGCTCCGTGCCCTCACTGCCGGCCTCTGAGGCCAAAGCCACAGGCCTGGGCCCTGAGACCCAGCCCCACACCGATCATCACAACTATCCCCCCGCCCCCCACCACCACCCCACCGGCATTATAAGGTGTCGCCTTCCTGTGACAGGGAGCACCACACAGGTGTGATTAAAGCTCAGATCTGCAGCACAGGCTCTGGGATCCCGGCTCAGTCACGTGCTGGCTGTGTCACTTGGAGCAACGGAGCTAACCTCTCAGGCCTCACATTTCCTCATCTGTAAAACGGCAGCTTGTGGATGCATAATGCCCAGCACAGGGCCTGGTGCGGAGCAAGCCCTCTGTGAACATGAGCCAGTACAGGGCCACTCAGCACAAAATCCGACCCTTTCTTCCCTGCTGCTCACCCCTCCTCCCTAACCTGTCCTAGCCTTCCCACCACCTGGCCAGGGTAAGCCTCCTACCAGGTTCCCTGCTGTCTTCACCTCCCACACTGCCTAGTCTCAACACTGGGCCTCCGCAAGCTCTTTCTGAGAAGTGGAAGGGAAGAAACATCTCAGGTTTCGAGAGACCTGAAATGTCTGTCACAACTACTGGACCTGCTGCTGGGCCGGAGCAGCAGCCCCTCCAAACATGCCAGGCCCGGCTGTTCCAATAAGGCTTTGTCCATGGAGACTGAAGCCTGAGCTTCATAACTTTCACTGCCACAAAACACTCATTTTTTTCCTCTACCACTTAAACGCTCAAGAACCAGTCTTATTCTTAGCCTCCAAAACAGGAAGTAGCCAGATTTGGCTGGCAGGCCACAAATGCCAGGCCTCTGGGCTGCAGAGGCCAAATCTGTGAGAAACACAAATCAGATCAGATCACTCCCTGATAGAATCCACGCAGGCGTGGACTGTACTCAACGCAGACCTCAAGCTTGTTAGCCCGCCCTGCCTACCCTATTCCCACTTTAAAAAATACATTTGACATGTAACCTTGTATAAGTTTAAGGGGAAAGAAGTGTTGACTTGATACATTTTTGTGTTGCAACATGGTTGCTACTGAAGCCACAATGGCAACAAGGGCTTCCTCTCTTCCAGGCCGCCCGGCGTTCGCTCTTGCCGACGATATTCTGCAGGTGTCCGCTCACACGGCCCCTCTGTAGACATGCCCCTCTGTAGACAGGCGGTCCCAACACTTGCAGCCACCCTGGCCAGCACTCCCAAACGGCACTTCCTAGACAGGCCGCTTCTACGCGCAGCTCCCCCTCGCAGCCCACCCGCGCGCCCCGCCCGTGCGGACCCCTCCTCCGCCCCTCCCACAGCCAGTCCTCCGGGCCTCGGTGCGTCCGGGCCCCCTGCCGGCCGCACCTGCGCTCACCTGGTCGGCGCCGAAGGGCGTGATGTTGGCCTTGACCGCGCCCACGCCTAGACCGACCACTGCGAGCGCCCCGAGCGCGGCGGGCGCGCAGTAGCGGGCGGGCGGATCCAAGCAGGACGGCGCCGAGCAGTTGCGGACGCGCGTGGGGTGCGGGGTCCCGCAGAGCGCGGCGCGCGTGTTGGGCGCGGCCAGCAACGGGAAGGCTAGCATGCCGAGCAGGTAGAGAGCCAGGCTGAGCAGGATGGCGCGCGCCCGGCCGAGCCGCGCGTCGGCCAGCCAGCCGCCGAAAGGCGACACCAGGTAGGTGAGGCCCATGAAGAGCAGCAGCGCCTGGCTGGCCTGTGCGCCCTCCCAGCCGAAGGGCGCGCCGTTCAGGAACAGCACCAGGTTGGCCGTGACGCCGTAGAAGGCGGCGCGCTCCAGCAGCTCCGTCAGCAGCACCGCGGCGCAGGCCAGGCGCCGGCCCTCGAACACCGCCCGCCGCGCGCCCAGCAGCGGCGCCCGCTCCTCCGCGCTCCCGTCCGCGCCCTCCATGAACCCGCCGGTCTGCTTAGCCACTCTGCCCGGCCCAGCCGGCGCCCGTCTCGCGAGACCCGCCCCTCTGGCCTCCTCGGCCCGCCCCTCGAACGTCTTCATTGGACGGGCTCGCTGCCGCGCAGCCCGCCGGGAACTTCCGGTGTCGCCCCGGAAGCTTGTCAGGGCGGGGTCGTCAGTTCAGCGGGCTGAGGCACTGGCAGACCCCGGGCTCCGCAAGCGGCTTCGGACCCGGGCTTTCTGAAGTCCTAAAGCCCCGCCCGGGAAAATCCGGACCGTTCGCGGATGCTCGGGGGTGCACCTGTCCCACTGCTGTCCCCGCGCCCCCTCCTGGCGCTCCTGCCCGAAGACCGGGTCTCAGTCTGCGCTCGCTGCCACGGGGGCAGCTGCTGCGCGGGCGCTATGCGTGCCTGGTGGCCCCGGAGCGCCCTCCCCGGTTCTGCTCTCCGCCGGATGCCACTTACACCCCAGCTCCTTAGTCGTCACATCCAAACTGTCCCCGGACACCGCCCCACACCCAGTGGCCCCTGGGCAGCCGAGTTGCCCCCGTTGAGACCCACGGTCCTAGAACAAGTCGAGCCCAGGGCCCGTTTCCTGGCCGCGTGCCTGGCACCCTGCTGCCCTCCACCTCTGGAGCGTTGAGTCTTCAGAAACATTTCCTTTTCCTTTTATTTTTTTTCCCCCCACCACCGGTCCATCTGAAGCCGACCCCGCCGGGTCCCATTACCCTGCTTCACTTTCTCCATGGGACCTGTCGTGTTTGTTGTTCATTCCTTGTCTCCCCAGCTTGTCCGTGGTCCCCCTAAGTACAGGGGGCAGGGCCCTTCTCTCTCTTTCATTCCTCCGCGTCCACTCCCGGAACCCACAGCGGTGCTGGCCGGGCACACGGTGGGGGCGGGCGACCGCTGAAGGGTCCGTGGCTTCCGTAGCAACGGAACTTTCTCAAACGGGTGCTAATGGTGGCGCAAGTCTGGCGAATGTTTTAAAAACCATCGGATTGAACACTTAAGTGGATGAGCTGTGCGGTACGTGTATTATGTCTCAGTAAGGCTGTTGTCCCTAAAAAAGTGAGTTAACGCCTAAAAAGTGGGAGGTGTCACTTGTGCACTTGCACGCCCTGCTGTTGAAAAAACGAACGCGAGCTCCGGCAACACTGGGGCTTGTGGCCGCGCATTTACCCAGCGACCAGCCAGTGAGTCCCAGCGCAGGGCCGGGGGCCTCCCACCTGCCTGGCAGACAATGAGGCAGGAGTGTCCCCGGGCCGGGTGCGGGCCCCAGCCTGAAGAAGGTCTGGCGGCTTCTGGTGGTGAGCCTTTAAGGGCCCTGAACCGTCAGGAGAGAGCCCAGCGGTGTTGCTGCTGTCACAGGTGGAGGGACAGTCAGCAACTGCATGGTGAGGTTCTGCATGATGCAGAACCCCAGCGGAGGGAGGGCAATCACCGGCCAGAGCAACCGGAGCCCTGACCCCTCGGCCTCAACCCCAATCGCAGATTCTCGAACAAGTAAACTAGTGGTTATTTTAAACCAGTAAGTGCTGGGGGTTGATACCCAGCTTCGGGTCATACAGATACACCTGCCTGCCCCCGCACGCCTAGACCAGCACACAGCTTCCAGCACATCTGCGTCCTCCCCGCTCTCTCCTGTCTGGTCTTTCTTACAATAAGGAAATTTTTCTCACATCTGCACTGTCCAGAGCCTGTAGCCTCCCAGGGCTGTCTGCACTGACATCACTTCATATCTAACAAAGTGGAAACCCCACCCCTCCCACACACCAGCCACGTTGCTCAGCAGGCACAGGTGACTAGTGACTGCCGGACATTATTCCACGGGTGTAGAGTCCTACTGGACGGCCCGCTCTCTGCCGATGCACATGGCTGGCCTCTTGCCCCACATCCACATCCCCTTCTCCTTCCCACTGGAATCCTGACACCACTCAGGTGTTTATTAACTGCTTGTCTTCACCCCACCCTGCTCCCCACCAGCTGCCCATGCAGACGGGGAGAAACACACTTCACCTTCGTCTCTGGATCTGACTGGGAAGACTGGCACTGGTCTCTCCCACACGGGCAGGAGGCAGGGAGCCCTCAGCCCTGACGGCAGTTCCCTGAACTGGCTCAGGATGGGGCTGCCTCGATGGATGGCACAGCAGAGGCACAGGGAGCAGTTTGATAATAAACTTTGGTTGTGTTACCCACTGTGTTGGATTTCCTTGTAGTGAAAAACCACCTACTGTGATTCTATTAAAAAAGGAAAGTAAAATAAAGAATGGGAGGGCAACTGTGCAGTTTGCTCTCAGGGTGTCCTGCCTGGGCCCTGTCATTGGTGACCGGTGCTAAGCCCCAGAGGTCGTATCACTCAAGACTTAGTGTAAGTTGACACCTGACACTTGGTTGGGTACACCTGTGCCTGGGAGTAGTTTATGAGTGTCTCTTGTGTACAAATCATCTAATAAATAAGTGGCCTCGTGCACACAGCAGGTGTCCCCAGGATGGGCCACATCACATGATGAAGTACAGCTTTGTGGGTGGGCTCAGGACCCCTCAGAGAAGGAAGGCCTGGCCGCCAGGATGCCTGGGCGCCCATCCCCTGCACCCTGCTCAGTTCGGAGCTTAGAGCAGGCGACAGCGTGATTTGGAAGCCATCCGAGACCGAGGAGGTTTCAGGGGCCGGCAGGTTTCTCTGATGTTTCCCATGGCACCTCTTCTTCTCCTTCCACAGCTGCGTCCCCCACCCCTGCGGTCCCATCCGCTCACTCAGTCTCAGCTTCCTCAATGCTGCTCTTCCAGCTGCCGGCAGACTCTGTGCCTCCTGACGTCACTCACCTGCTCCCTACATCATGATGGCTCAGCACCACAGGCATGGCCCAGGCTTCTGCTCATCTGGTTCCCAGTTCCCCACAGGGCTCACCCTTGGGCACCAGGGTGTGGCCCATGTCCTTAGCTACATCAGTTTCGGGCCCTGCTTCGGAGCTGTAGGCTCTTCAGGGTCGGAGCCTTGTCCCGGGTTCCGTTTCCTTCGAGGAGTCCCTGCTGCCACACTTCTGCCTGGCTTCAGGTAACCTACATAGGAGCAAGAAATAAAAGAACTGGGACAGAGCCAACCAACGCAATGGAACCTTACACTCTTGTGCCCTGACCGTGGCCACACGAGCCCTGCCCCTCCATCCCTGCCCCCCCACCCCCATTCCTGTGCCAGGTCTTCCAGCTCTCAGGGAGACTCGAGTTTTAGCTTCACAGAGGATGTGAGAGTGTGTGGGTATGTGGCCAGGACGATGGGTTTGGACATGGCCTTTTTTCAAGCTCTCATTTTGTGAGACTCTCATTTACAACAACCTCTCACTTCTTGGGTTCTTTCAAGCCTGCGTCTTAAGGACCCACAAGACACCTGCAGGAGTCGGGGATTTGCCCACAGAGAGGGAGGGAGGTAAGGGGGCGAGTGAAAGTGAAAGACGGCAGACTCCCGCTTCCTCCTGCTTGAAGAAGTGAGGGTGTTGGCCAATGTGGGACCACGCCTGACTGTGCTTAAAACCAGCACTTTCATAATTCCTCACACATCTCTGAATCCATAATGCCATCACGAAATGACAACTGGTAGTTAGTTATAAGTGTATTTGATTTTTAGATTGGGACTTACAGAAAAGATCAATAGAGATGAATACAAAGGATGAGAGTTGAAGCACTCTGCAATTCAGCCCGTAATGACAAAGGCATCGCCAGCCCGTGGGGAAAGGCACGGGGGTGCCATGAATTCCACGGAAGACACGCGCACAGAAGCAGGGTGGGGAGCTGCTGGGAAATGGAGGGCATCAGGGTGGGGTGCTTTCCCAAGCCTATAACATGAAAGCCGCAAAGGAGAAGTTCATCGATTCGATTACAGAAAGACTTAAAATGGGTGCGTACAAAAAATAATTTCAGTTAACGGCAAACTGGAAAATATATTTGGAATACATATGACAAAGGTGATGCCCTTATTTATAAGGAGTTCTTAGGACTCGTATGCAGCGCACTGGATAACCCCCCAGGACTGAAGTGGTGAGAAGTGAGTGTGCCGGCCACAGGGGACAGCTGCCCCTTGGCCCCTCAGCACCTGTCCCTCCTCTGGAAGCAGCACCAGGGTCTCCAGCTTAACCGGTGGTCCTGGGGCTCAGGTTGGGCAGGTGGGGCCCGGAGGCCAGGGACCCTCAGGTGACCACGCCCGTCCACTCAGCGGCAGGTCTCTGTTGATTCCGGCGATTGGCTCAAAGATGAGCACGTGACCCACGTTGGTCCATGACTTATTCCGGAGCGACCAAGAAAAAACCTGACTTCTCTTTCTGCTGGATTTGTCATTGCGAAGATACAAGCCTGGAGTTCCCAGGGCCCATGGCATGAAAGCCAAGAGTGAAGCAACCCAGAAGAAGGTAGAGGTGAGGAGAGAAAGACCTCATTTCAAAATGACATTTGCTAGGCCTTGGGTCCAAGCACGGCTTAAAGAAGCCTTTTTTCCCCTCCCTGGACATGTCATTTGAGAGCCCCTGTGTTCTCTCTCTGCGGAGGCAAGCGTGGCTCTCTGTCACTTGGAACTGAGAAGTCCCAACTCATATAAGCAACACATGCACGTGCAGAAGCACAGAGAAAAGAAAAGAGGCACATGCCCCATGAAAAAGCAGTCCAAATTGCACCAGCAATTTAAAAATGCAGAGAGGGGACACGTTTTGTCACTTGAGCTAGAAAATTCCCAATGTTGCCAGTGTTTTGGGAAATGAGTGAACTTGTAAGCGGTCAGGAAAAGTAGACATTTCTAGAGGATGGTCAGTCATTTGCGATGGACCCTCATTCGTCCGCACTGGGTGCCATTCCCCTTCCAGGGATCCAAGGCTGTGCCCAGAGACTTGGCTGTAAAGTGTTCACCACAATGTTGCTTAAAGTAGCAGAAAGACTGGAAGCAGCAAAAATGTGTGATTAGAGGGCATGGAGCAGATGCAGGGCAGTGCACTGATACTGTGTAGCTATTCAAATGGCTTTGTAGAAGCAGGATTCTGGGGTGAGAAAGCACCCTGATATGTTACTGTATTAGTTTTCCATTGCCATGTAACGAGTTACCACATCACTGTGACTTGCCCAACACCCATCAGTCAGCTTGCAAGACTGTGGGGCTGACTGAGGTGGGCGAGGCTGACCAGTTCTCAGCTCAGGGTCTCTGAAGCTGAGATCCCACCTGGGCTCCTTCCAGGTTGTGAAGAGGCTGGTTTTTGGAGGCAGGGGTCAAGGTGCCCATTGCCTGCTGGCTGTCAGCTAGGGGGCTGCCCTCTGCCCCTGGACCCTGCCAGCCTCCCTTGCCCTGCAGCCCTGTCACCCCTGAAGCCACTACAGGGGATCGCCCATGCCAATCCCTGTCATGCTTTGACTTTCAACGTCAAGAGGTGTCCAGTCTCTTGAAATGGACCACTTCTGGGTGCGACGCACCCTGCTATATGGGCACCTCATCTGGGACTGTGGTCTCATCCACAAAGTCCCTTCCAACCCCTGCCTGGGCGGGTGTTTGATTGAATGACAGAGAAGGCATCCAACAGGAGGCAGGGAGGGCATCGTGGGGGCCCGGTTAGAATTTTGCCCACCATGATTATTAAGTAAAAAAGAGCCAATTCCCCCCCCCAAAGTATGTATAGGGTGTTCCTATATTTGTGACAACGACAAACAAACCAAAAAAGAGTAACAACCAACCACAGAAAAATACTGAGTCCATAAAGCAGAGCCAAGGAACATGGTGGAATCCCCACTGTCTCCTCGTGCCTCGGCTCCCTCCTCTGTAAGGTGGTGAGAACGCCCCAGGCAAGGTGGGGGATTGGTTGCGCAGTGCTGCGGGGGCACCACCCCGGGGGCGTGCCTGGCATCACCCCTGTTTTACAAAGGCTGTGGAAACCTGAGACCAAAGTGTGGACAGTGCTTATCTCAGTGCAGCGGGATTCTGCATAGTTTCAAATTCTGTTTTGTTCACTGGTGCGTGTTAAACATGTACTGGTCACAAAACAAAAGTGAGTGAACGACTTACAAGAGTAAATGTGGGCTTCGGGACAGGCCTGGTTACTGCCGGGAGCAGGCAAAGCGCCTTCCCTCCAGCAGCCCTCCTCCCCGTGCACAGGCTGGGACTGTGTCCCTGGCGTGATCAGAGGCACACCCCACGCTGCCAGGCCCTCCATCTCCTCAGGCAGAGGTGACAGCCCCTGGGATGAGCATCCCCTTGCGGGAAAGTGAGCTGGTCTGTGGTCGGTGGGTGGTGGAGGTCTGCTTTCTCACCGAATCACCTAGTTCTGGGGACTTCCTCATGCTCACCAAGCAACACAAGAAGTAACTAATCACCAACAGCTTTTTTTGGTGGGGGGCGGGGGAGAGTGTCACTTTCAAGATCTGCCAGTGAGAGGCAGGAAAATGAAACATAAGCAGGACTTTTAAACCACAGTTCTACTCGGACCTTCTCCTTTGCGAGGAGATAGCGCGTTCCCCCCTACCCCCACAATCTTGCACAGCATTTGTAGCGACTCCGGGGAGGAGCCGGGGTGGCAGGATGGAGCCTCTGGAGGAAAGGAGGAAGGAGCCTCCCTCCTGGACGCCACGAAGGCACAAGCAGGGGGAAAGGGTGTCAAGTGCTGATTTTATCACAGAACCCTTTCCACAGTCAATATGCCCACGGCGCTCTCCCTCAAAAATGCTATCGTTTTTATACAGTGCAGATAACAAAGTCTCATTTTCCCCGGGGCCGGGAACTAGAGAAATAATCTGAGCAAACGCCATGATCAAAGGAGAGGCAGGTTTTGCTTGGCATTTATTTTCAGACCCTTATTCTGGAGGCGTCCAGAGAAGTCCCGGATGCCCACAACCTTTGCTGGTCTCCTCCCTTCCCCCGTGACCATTTCTACGTCCTTCCATAATAACGCCTTCATCTTTGTCCCCTTTTACATCCCCCACCTGAGAGGATCATGAAGGACTTCATCAAGATGAGCTAATTCATTATGATTCTGTTTGCAGCCTTTCTCATTTCACAGATGGTGACGGGAAGCAGTGAGTGGATGAAGGAACAGGCCCCAGAAGACACACCAGTATCTCTTAACTTATGGAACGGGTATATTCCAGAAAAATGGAGTGATTGCACTTCAGCCCAGCAAGCCCCACTGCGGCACCGGCTCCGCTGAGGGTCAGGAGTGCAGTTGCACAGGAATAAAGCCTCCCAAGGGTGCCGGTTCAGAAACTGTAATTCCACACGCTCAAGTCCAGTGCCCTTTCTCAGAACATTGCCCCGGGTGAACGCACCTGGAGCCGGGTGAGCTCAGAACCCGGGGGAGAGGGAGGGGCGTAGAGAGCAGGCTGGGGTCTGGAAGAGACCTCAGGGGGTAGGGAGAGGAGAGGACAGGCCCAAACGAGGCAATGGAGCCATGAGGGAAATGGGGCCTCCTTAGTGGGCTGAATGGGGACCCCGAAAGGGTGTGTCCACACCCTGGTTCCCAGAGCCTTGTTATCTCTTGGTAAGTGTTTCTTTGATTCAGTGGCAATGTGCCCAGGTAAGGGACTGCGTTCCCCAGCTGCCTTGGATGGTGGAGGTGGTCATGTGGCCAATAAGATAAACAGCATAAGGGCTGTGTGATGTTCTAGAAGGAGCCCAGAAAATAAAATGCACCATTTTGGGTGCACATCCCTCCCAATGCGTGGCATGGGGATGGAGGGGTGGGGCCCCACAGCCACATGGCACCTCGAGGCCACCCTGAGACCAGGGGCCCAGCCCTGGGAGACTGGGGCAGAAGGAGAGAGGCCTCCATCCCTGGTGTCTGCAGGGCCAAGAAATAAACTTTGATGTCTGAAGGCTGAGCAAAACCAGCACATCACATCCTGCCTCTGCCTTTTCCGTGTAACCATCTCTCCCCAGTACCTGTCAAGGGGCGGGGGCAGGGGGGGCGGGGAGGGGGGGTCCCCCGACTACTTCGGTGTGGTACTGCCACAATGGAATTGATTTTTGCTCAACTTGAACATTTTTAAGATGACTCAGTTTATCCTTTAACACATCCAAAGGGGAGCCAGGGCTTTTTAGTGCTGGTCACCCATGGGAAGGATGGCTTCCCATTGCCAGAGCTCCCATTTTTCAAGAGGTAGCAGAAGTCCTGGTGCCGGTTTTCTGGGAGGGGAAAACCGCCACCCTGGTCCCTGTGGTAGGGAATTGGCAATCACCCCCATATTCTGATCCACAGAGGTGGGGGCCTGTCGACCCCTGGTCCCCTTGGGAGCAACCCACAGCCACCCCCGGTCCCTGTGTGTGTCCCAGTGGTGGGAGGTGGGGGGGAGTGGCTACCCCTGGTCTCCGTGGGAAGGGACCCGAGGTCACCTGTTCGGCTTGTCTCCATCGGAGCAGATCCACTGCCGCGCCTGGTCACCTGGGACCCCATGGAGTCCATCCACAGTCCCTTCTGGTTCCTCGGGTCCGCGCCCTGCGCCCCCGCCCCCAGCAGGCGCCCCCTCGCGGCCCCGCGTGCCCGGACCCCCGGCGCAGGAACCGGCGAGCGCAGGCACGGCCTCGGGAGCCGCAGGAGGGACTAACCGAGCCCTGCCGTCGCCGCCCGGGTCCACATCCCGTCCCCGCCCCCGGGCCGGGTCGAGGCTGGGCGGTCGATGGCTGGGCGGCGGCATGCGGCTCCTGTTCCTGGCGGTGCTGCGGCCGCACACCGGCAACGCGGTCACGGCCCAGCGCATCCGGTAGGTACCGCGGCGCCCAGCATCACCAAGCGGCCAGGGCGGGAGCCCGGGGTTCGGCCTCGCCTCTGGGATCCGCGCGCGCCAACGGCCGGCTGGCGGGGCTGCGAGGGTGCGGAGGGCTGGAGAGGGGCCCCGCCCCCACCCCAGCCCCGTAGCTCAGGCACCGGCTGCGGGCAGGTCCGCCGGGAGGTGCAGAGGCGGCTCGACTGCCGTCCGCGCTGGCCTTCGCCTGCCCGACCTGCCCGAGGCTTTCTGCGCACGGTGAGCGCCCTGGCTGCGGGCCTCGGTGACGCTTACCTTCCCTTGGGGACAGGAGAGTGAGAATACAAACACGTGGGCTGCCCGGTGACAGGGACACTGTAGCAGGGCCAGGGTGCGCTTGCGCAGGTGCCATTTCAGGCTGGGCGCGGGGGTGGCCCGCGGGCTAGCGAAGGGGGGACCCCTGAAGCTGCGCGCTGACGGCGAGGGTTGAGGAGGGCAGCGAGGGCTCAGGGCCTCCGGTGTCCTTCTCCGTGGCCGCTCGTGGCCGGTGTCCCGGGTCCCAGGTGACAAAGTGCCCCTCCCCCTTCTTCTGCGCCTGGCATTCCCTGTTTTCATCATCCTGGCTGGTTTTTTTTTTTTTTTTTTTTTTTTTAATTTTTAACTTTATTTTTAAATTAAAAAAATTTTTTTCAATTATAGTTAACATTCAATTTTATATTTGTTTCAGGTATACCGCATAGTGATCAGAAGTGACTGGTTATCTTCTTAACAGTTACTTTTTCTGCAAGGATTTCACGTTCTGTGTTCCCTCCTTTGCTCTTTCTCCTCTCCTCTGGGGAGGTGGCCCCCAGGGCAGGCAGTGGCAGGGGCGGATGGTTACCCTTGGGAATACAAGCTCTTCTCTCTCTCTCTTTTTTAACAAACTGACTTGTTCTGTGAAATTTCTCAATTTACTTCCTGCTGTGCCTCTGCCCCCTCATCACCGAAATGAGCAGCGGGGGCCAGCTAGGCCCTTCTAGCCCATTCTGCCCACGCCTGCCAGTCCCCGTGAGTCCCCTGGAGACCCTTCCTGGGGCTGGCTGGCAGCTTCCTTGCAGTCCTGTGGTGGGGTCCAGCAGGCGGCCCATCCTCAGGCCACCACAGTGGCTCTGCCTGTGGTTGGGGGGACTCTGCCTGAGGGACCAGAATGAAGGAGGCAATTTCAGGTAGGGCTGGTGACGTTCAAGCTAGGACCTCAGTGACAAAAGGATGCAGCCAGTCAGGGATCAGGGGTGATGGGATGTAGTGATTTGGGGGGTCAAATGTCAGGGAGAGAGATGGCAGGCCCAGCTGGGTCTGGGTCCCTGGTGGGGCTGTGACAAGTCCAGGAGCCTGCACGGGCCTGCTGCTCACCCGCCTAAAGGGGTAGGCTGCAGGCCGGGGGGGCCAAGTGGGGTCCCACCAGCCTCTACCCACCCAGGCTGCACACGTGTCCAGGAGAACAGCCTCAGCCAGCCAGGCAAACGGCTCAGGCCAGGTCAGCTGCTCAGAGTGGAAGTCGGTTACAAGCGGCTCTGGTGGGTTACGAAACAGGGGCAGAACCCTGGAAGACAAAGTTCATTTCACACATGGTGGAGAAACGCATTGCACGTCACTGGTATACAAGAAGCATCCACGCCAGTGCTGTAGCAGCCAGGTGAGGGGCTGCCCAGGGTGCCCCCTGCTGCGCTGAGCTGGGCTGCAGGACCAGCGGCTGCCAGACGGTAAACTGAGGCTGTAAAGTCCAGGGCAGCGATTTCCAACAGGTGTGTGGCAGGCGGCATTACAAAAGCAGGTGCAAGCACACCCCACCGAGGTGCTGTGCAGCATGTCATCACCTCACATAATCCGCTGACACCGTGCACCCACAGTCTACCCAGAAGGACACTCGGGCTCAGGGTCGGGGTGGCTTCACCACGTTCTTTTTCTTATGGGTCAGAAATTCTTGAAATATTGTCCAGAGACAACGTTCTACAGTCCAGCTCAGCCATCGTCCCTCCCCCACCAATGAGAGAGCAAGCACATTGCTGTGGCCACAGGTGCTGAATCCCAAGAGGCCCACAGGATGGAGCGCCCACCACGAGTATTGGATTCCTGTTTCCTAAGTCAGGATCATGCAGGGTTTCATTGAGAAGTGAGAAACAGCTTTGGCCGGTGGCTCAGCTGGTTGGAGCGTTGTCCCGTACCACAAAGAGCTGTGGGTTCCATCCCCAAGTGGCAACCTGTGATGTTTCTCTCTCACATCAATGTCTCTCTCTCTCTCACACACACATACACATCCCACCCCTTCTTCTCTCTTAAAATTAGTAAAAAAAAATTTTAAAAAAGAAGTGAGTAACAGATACCTAAAACCAAACTTCAGGTGTTACTCATAATGAAGGGACAGGAGAAAAGAGTGACATGCAGGCCACAGAGGAGCCTGCTGGCAAAGCAAACACTGCCGAACAAGGTCAGCGAGCCTGTGTCTGCAGGTGGCCAGCACTCCCCGAATTAGCCGTCCTGTCGCCCCACTGGCCTGGCCCTCGGCGCAGCACGGGGTCTCAGAGGCTGGCTGTGAGAGGCGGCTGTCCCAGACCAGCAGCCCTGTCCTGCGTTCAGGGCAGACGGCCACGTCGGGGCAGCCAGTAGACACGCCCTGCTGGCCCTTCAATTCAAATCATCTTTTGATTCGGAGCCTTAATCACAGCAGCAGCCTCTGGTGTGTGCTGTGCCCACCACCAATTACTCTCTCTCTGCTCCTCTGTTTTGGTCAAGGGACCATCTGGAAGCCGCAGGTCATGTGTGCATTTTGAAGGACGCCCTGGACTATGACAGCCGGTCCGAGGTCTCGGAGCTCATCCGGGCCGAGGACGTGGAGGCGGCCCTGGCGCTGCATGCCTACAGAGCAGGCCGGCTCTTGAGAGGTAGGCAACCCTTCGTCTTCCACGGGGCGGCACTGGGAACCCTGACAGCCGAGCACCTGCACCGTCCAATAACACACGGATGAAGGGCTTGTCCTGCTTATCCAGTCCCCAGGGGGAGGAGCTCGGTGACTTTCTGCTGTGCTTTTCCTCCCGGAGTAATTTTCTGGTATGTGTAACTGTAACTACTGAGAACGGACTTGCATGGAAGTTGTTCACATTGTGGAGGGGAGGCACCCGCATGTCCCGATGCAGATTTCCTAGCTCATGGGACCGTTTTCAGAAGTTATCACCCCACGGGACATGAGGCAGGTCTTTAGTGAACCTAGCAGCCCTAATTCTTGGATTCTTTATTAAATTGCTTACTGAACTTCCAGTCCGTCAAATGCCGTTACCTGGCTTCCACATTGTAGTAGTTCCCGCCTCCGTGAATCAGGTGACCAAATCTTTCCCAGGTGCCTGTTCTGATTTTTAAAGGGCATTCCTTACTGTGAGCTGGTTAGCAACCTCCATCTTATCCACTTCGGTTTCCCTTCCCTGTAACAGAGTCCTAGCCACTGAGAACCAGGACGTGGACATCCCTGGAGGCCATCACGGTGCCCACCATAGATGTCCCTCTGGTCCCCAGGGACTCACGTCTGGGCCACATGCTGGAACAATTCACCCTGTCTCCTCACCTCCCCAGTCTAACCCCACCGCAGAATGAGAGCTGCCTGTGCTGGGTGGTCTCCACGCCTGTCCGTGTGGATCTGGGGGGAGGTCCGACACGTCCACAGTAAGGAATGCAATCGGTATGAAGTGTCACAGAGCAGAAACTGAGTTTCTCCCTTGTCCCAGACCTCTGGCCCTCCAGGTCCCTTCTCCAGAGGCACCGGCAGCCAGTCTGTGCCTGTGCGTCCTTGCACCCACACCCTGTGCACCCAGAAGTGCGTGTTTGTCCTGTTTGCACACACACCATGTCAGCCAACAGGCACTTGGTCTTTTCCCTTTGCGGTGGGTTTTGTCACTCTTGCTGCATGAGTGTCAACATGTGCGTGTGTGCACACTCACACATGCACTCATTAACAGCATTTGAGTTGTTTCTTGTCTTTTGCTGTTTCCAGCAGCCTTGCTACCCCCACACGAGGCACTGCTGCGTGCAGCGTCCTTAACAGAGACGTGCTGGGGGTGAGCCCCTCAGCAGAGAGAAGGGGAGGGACACTCTGCTTGCTGGCAGATGGACAGAAACAACTCCAAGGCTGACAGAATGGAAGCTCAGCCTCTTGTCACTCACGTTGAGTCCTGGGAGCTGCAGCTCATTGGACAAACCCCAGCAGCAAGGGACTCGAGTTATCTGGTCTCTTGGGTGCTTTGCAGGCCATCCTTTGGTTTGAAATTTTTAGTTGACCTTCAGAAGTCCTTTAGGAGTCCCTTTGGCTGAGCTCCCCATTTGACGGGACACGGTGCCTGGCAGTCGTTACAAGCCGCAGTCTGAAGCCCCTGGTTTCTGTTGTAAACCTGACAGTCCCAAATCCACCCGTTGCCTTGGAAGGGTCAGCTTGGCTTCGTGGGTGGTGGGGACCATGTGTGCTCACATGTGAAGCAAATTGCCTTGCAATGGTCCTGACCGCGGGGGCCAGGGTCTCACCCGGCCAGTCCCGCATCCTGCCTGTCACAGTCACACCTGCCCTATCCTTCAGGGGAGTGGGATACATCTCAGCTGGGAGCCAGTTTCAGTCCCTGAGTCCCAGGGACCGGTGTCTTGTGCCACCACTTTGGAACGGGCTGTCGAGGGCTGCCCCCACAGTGCTATCTGCTTCCTCGCGGTGCAGGTCATGGGGTCCCGTTCGGAATCGTCTTCGGGGGAACTGACGTAAACGAAGATGTGAACCAGGAAGAAAAACACCGAGTGATGGGAAAGGTCCTCGAAGAAGCCAGGTACACGGGAGAGCGTCTCCGGGCTCCACCCGCAGCCCTTCGGGGGCAGTGCGTGGGAACTCAGGGACCGAGGAAGTGAGAGTTCCAGAGGTTTACCTCTTACCGTGTGAAACCAACCTCTTCCTTTCTCTCATTTCATTTTTCTTTCATTTGGCACTTTCTTTTTAAATTTTGCCCTGAATAGTCCTTGTAACCTGGTCGCTGCAGTTGAGCGACTCCTCGACTGCAGGTGACGCTGGACGAGCGTTCTTGGGATGCTCTGCGTGGTCGGACTGCATTAGCGATGGTGTTCGGACATCATGAGGCTGGCGAGCTCTGGCTTTACCGGCCCTCGGATCCGAGCACGTGGCCCCAGTCCCGCCCAGGTGCAGCGTTGTGGGCGTGGCCTCATCTCCATGGGTTTCCGAACCATATAAACCATAGGGGGCCAGCTGCCTTTCTCAGTGGGCACTGGGGGCATCGGGGCAGGAGGGTCACTCGTTGTGGGCCCTGGACTCTGCCCACCAGGTGCTGTGACAATCCGATGCACCTGTAGCCCTGGGCAGGCATGGCCATTGCCCTGTGCACACGGGTGGCGATCCCACCTTCCTAAAACAGAGAGTGCACTCTGTGTGCATGTGCGACATGGTAGACAACAGTGTGACACGGCCGGGCTCACCTGGAAAGGTAGTCTGTCCTCATAGATTTCCTCGGGCTGTTCTTACGCTCTCAAAGTGTGCGGCCTTTGTGCCCAGGCAGCCTGGGAGGCCCTGGCTTACAGACGGAAAATAAGTCCGCCTGGGAGATGCGGGGTTGAATGAGCTCCTCCTACGCTGTTGGCCTCAGCGCCACTCGCCGCGCTGCTGTCAGAGCACACGCCGGCCCCGTGTGGCGGCGGTGGTTGGGGTTCTGGGCAGGACCGCGCTGCCCTGCTCTGGGGATCACTGTCGCATGGCTTTTCTGTCCTGTTTCGGCTTGTTTCCCTGAATGCAGCTTATCTGCCTTCTCATTCCTGTTCAGGGGCTGGGAGGGACTCACAAACCGACCCCAGTGTCCTGACCTCATTCTGCACCACCTATGTGTGGGGCTCAGGGGCCTGAGCCGCTGGCGTCTGTTCCTCCTCACCCACCTGCACTGTCCCCTAGGGGAGACTGTTTATGTCCCCGTCAATGGGGGACGCATCTGGATTGGTGGCCGTGTGGCAGGAGGGCGAGGACAAGGGGACAACGGGAGGGCTTGGGGAAGACACAGGGTGGGGCCGTCCGCCCCCTCTCGGTCACAATGCTGGGGAGGAATCAGCCATTCAGGGTTCTGTGCCCCAACCCGCACTCCCCTGGGGGCCTCGTGGTGACGGACTATCTCCCTCACTGCTGCACTGACGAACAGGAACTCTGCTGTGAGGAGGGGCATCTGCGGGGTGTCTGTGGGTGATCCCTGGGCACCCAGGAAGCCTTGCACGCATGCCATGGTCTTCCTTTGGCTGAGCTAGTGGGCAGGGCCATCTGCCCTTGGATGGTCTGTGTGGACTCAGAGGTTACAGCCCCCTCTTCCTCGAGTCTGGCTCTCTGGCACCTTCCTTGCTTCCCTGACCTTGTGCAGCGGCAACAGGACAACAGGGCGTTTCGAGCTTCTTGAGCTTCTTTCTCGCACGTGCCGATTTTCCAGTGTGAGCCCAGATGCAAGCTGGTGGCCAGTGCCCAGCAGTAGGGAAGATGGATGGCCTGCCCCGGGGGACTTCTAACCTTGTCCCTCACAACCTGTCCCCAGAGCCAGTCCTCGGTCGTGTTCACCCGATCCATCCTGACATCGTTTCCCTTCTTTCTCTCCCTCTCACCAGGTTCGCCGTGGCATTCACGGAGTCCATGAAGGCCTCAGCAGGCCTGCAGTGGGTACGTGTCTGCATGGGCTGCACTCTGATCGAGGCTGTGGCGGGGTCATGGCGGGGCGCGGAAGGGGGAGGCCACTCCGTGGGGACTGACAGCGCCCCCGTCCACACCGCACTGCCGGTCCCGGCCCCGTCACGGGCTCTGCTCCTGACGCAGCGGCATGCCTGTTTTATCCATGTTGCTACTCTCAAAACTCCTCTGACTCCATCAGGTGGTTATCAAAGAGCAGGAAGGGCGTGACAGCCGCCTCTTCTCACGCTCCGCTTTCTTTGGGCGAGCTCGTGGGGTAGTTTGCAGGCCGGGGGCGGATGCAGTGGCAGGCATGCCTCCACAGCTGGGTGTTTATTTGAAGCACTTTAAAGCATCATGTTCTTCGTAGTGCTGTGAAATATCACATGTGCTGCCCTTCCTGGTCCTGGTGGCTCAGGGGGCAGGTGAGAGGTGCGGGTGCCAGAGGATAGGCAGAGTTGCCCCAAAGGCCACTCCCTCTGTGCCCGGGAGCAGGAGGCCATTTCCCCCCGGGGGTGGGGGTAGGTGGCCGGGAGCCCATGTCCCTTGTCCTGGTTCCTGCACTGGCCCCTTCACCAGCACCCCCGTGGCACAGGTGTTATTCCTGCGGCAAAATTTCACAGGCTGAACACATGCTTCATGGAGTCTCGACTTGTAAACTGAGCACAGGGAAACTGCTGCTTCGGGACAAGGAGGGACGCAGCCTTGGGTGGTGCTGGTCACAGAGCTCGGACTGCTGGGCGTGTGTGGGCAGCACCCTGTGGGGTGGGCGAGAGTGTGCCTCCTGCTCACCCAAATGCTGCCCAGCCCAGAGCTGAGGTGGCGGCGTTTCTCAGCACTGTCTAGTGGCCCATGAACCTCGGGGTAAAGAAGGACAAGTTCCTGGCTCCCCGAGGTCCCCGTCTGCCAATCCCTCTGACCTCCAAGGGTCCCCATGTAATGGTGGCCCGCAGTGCGGGGTCCACTCCATGAAGCCCCCTGTTTCTGCAGTAGTGCAAAGAAGCGTTTGCCCAGGTCCCTGTTCAGAAGCAGCCACAAGGAGACCAGACACCTGACCCTCAGAGCGACTGAGGCACGGCTGGTCTCTGCCTCTCCCCATCTCTACTCACAGTTGGACAGAAAGTACTGAAGCATCCTAAAAATCACTGATTCCATCACACATTAACCACAGAATACATTTTTAAAACGTTCTGTGTGCAGAACCAGGAAGACCCAGAACACCCTCTGGCTGCGTTCTGGATGGAGTGTGTGAGTGGCAAATGAACTGGCTACTGTTTAACGTGGTTTTATTTTCTTAATCTGGGAGGCGATCTGGATATTCTGAAACCACATATTCAGACTCGGGCATTTGGCAGACAGTCCCTTAAAAATGGGTGACACGAGCCAGCCCCTTCCGGAGGAGCAGCGGGCAGTGTGGTTGCCGTGGTGACACGTGCATGTCCAGCAGGAGTCAGAGTTCCAGAAAGGCTGCCCACGTCCCCCAGGAAGACCTCTCCAACGAGGCCGGTGTCAGGTCAACACGTGTGATTTCTTCTGTTTTTGGGGTGTTGTATAATGAAGCACCCCAACATTCAGAAGATCCTGAGGGGACCAGTATTTTCCAAATGGCGGCTGCATGGCATTGCAGAACATGCATGCACAAGAGACCACGCGAGGGGAGGAGAGACCCATGGACTTGAAGGAAACAGCTCGTGGTGTGGCTGCAGGTGCCAGTCTGCAGCAGGAGACAGAGATCAGGCTCCATCCAGGTGACGCTGGAAACAGGAACACGATTATTCTGAGTTTTAACCTCTTGGGATAAGAACGCTGACTAGACACATAGATGAAACAGGTCTGGGGCACGCTGGGTGGCCACGGGGACAATGTCTCAGGGGCATGCTGCCCAAGGGTTGCCGTACATCTCAGAGGGAAGCGGGCCCTTTGCCCGCTGCACCCGTCTGTTCAGCCACAAACATCTTCCTGGGCCTGGCAGCTGTCCCTGTGCTCAGAAAGGTGCTCCTCCGCTCACAATTGCCAGGCAGCCGGCCGGGAACCGAGAGAGCAGCCCAGACAGCTCACTCCTGGAGGATGATGTGAGGGTTCCTCCCCAATAAAGACCTAATGAGTCACAGGATGGGTTCATTATGTAGTTCAAAGTGGTGGGAGTTAGTTATTAAATTCAAATGTGGGCCTGCGTTTTAATACAGTTTTATTTATTTTTTTTGGGGGGGGCGGGTGATTTTTTCAATAAAGTTCAACTCAATACCTTCATTTGATTAGTTTTTGCCAACAAAAACTATGCATAAATAATATATAGATTTATTATTCAGCCATATTTATGTAGGTATTTTAAATGGATTTTTTTTGTAGAGACACTGATTTTATTTGTGTCCTCTGAACAGCGGCACCGTTTCTGAGTAATTAAGTTCCGCTCTTCATTGTCGAGCTGCTGGCTTCTGTTTCCAATTTTGCATCTCTATTCACTGAGCCGGGTGGTGCAGGCTGTGTGTCGGCTGGTCCTGCCACGTTATTGTCAAACCGGAACCAAGTTCCAATAATCTCAGGTGAGAAAGATCTGTGGCACCGGCTTCTTATTGCTTTTGCTATTTCAAAAGGTGAAATATATATGATGTAGGGTTGATGTAGAGAGATGTAGCTTTGAGCACAAATTCTGGTCGAAAGCTTGTGTTTTCTGGAACTTCACTGAAGTGAGAACACTCATCAACTCAGGCTCGCTCTGTGTCGGTGCGGTTGAGAGAAGTAAAATGCAGCCTCCAAAAGTGAGCCATGGTGCCTGTCAGTTTTCCAGCGGACACATTGTTAAAAAGTGAGTGGCAACAAGTAAAACCAGTTTCAATAGTACATTTTACTTCACTGCCAAGTTTAAGGACTCTTGTCTCCAAGACCACCTGTACTTTGACACCAGCTGCAAGTTCAGGTGGTTCCCAGAACCCCCAAGTCTGAAGACTTGCCGGAAGAGCTCACAGAACCGGAGACCCATTGTGCTCTTGGCTGCTTCCCGGGAAAGGGTGCTGAGTGTACCGAGCCCCGAGAAGGGGTGCCCAGGGCCAAGCTTCCGGGGCTTCTCCCCGACAGACATAGAGGCATCCTGCCCTCCGCTTATTGCTCTGGTACCACAAGCCTGGAATATTGCCGACCAGGGTGGCTCCCCCAAGATCGTTGCCCAAAATCCTTGTTGGAGCTTCATTACATTCACTTGATTGATTGGCTAATTTACTGCCTGCCTGCTGGAACTCAGCCTGCATCCGCCTGTCCTGCACCCGAAGTCCCCACCTAGAATCACAGGGGTGGGCTTCCTGGCATGGCCAATCTGCACCTGAGACGACTGGCTGTGTCCGGCCCCACCCTAAACAAAGACATGCCTCTTGGGAACCACATCGATTAGTTCCCAGAAGTCAAGGGCTTTTTGCCACAACCCTCCCTGGCCAAGGCCAGGTTCTTTACTCTCACCCAGGAGATCCAAAAATCTTACCGTTAAAACATGAAGCCCACACACAAATGACTAGGAGCTTTGGCCCTAGTCAATGACTTTGTGTCCTTCGGGCCCCAAGCCTTGGAGACCCTGCGTGCGCTCGGCCCTCAGGGCCCTGCTCTGATTGGACCAGCTCCCTGTCAGACGCTCAGAGGCCCCACGAGGCTGGCGGCTGCTCTGCGGGGCAACACTTGGGTTCAAGTGGGAGGTGCCCGGTTCCAAGAAGGCTCAGCCACAAGGGCAGGGATGTGCCGGGAGTGGGGAACTTAATCTGCATGCAGGGGCGGGGGAAGGGGGGCGTGGAGTCAGCCCTCTGGGAGAGCTTTGAAAACACAATTTTGGAGGCTATGTTTGCACCAGTCTATCTCGGGCCAATTCCACAAAAATTAGTTTGATTGGGTTTCAGAGAAGACGGCCTTATTTTATCTCTTTAATTGGAAATGCCTTTGCCGGGCTCCGGCCATGAGGTTGGAAGTGATGCTTCTGTCACACGTCACTCCACAGGGCAGCCTGCCTCCCCCATGGGGGCGCGCAGTCGCCCTGGGCCCTGCGCCGGGCGTGCCCACCATGCGGTGAGCGCTCAGCATCCCTCTGGTTTGGGACATCGCAAGCTCGATTCATCACTGTGGGAACTGGATCCGCTGCCCCTGCCTCCCTACGATACGGACTTCGTGGAGAGGCAGACGTGGTCCGCGCAGAATCTGGATTTCCTGCCAGAGTGCGCAGTTGGCGTGCCACAGGCAGATCTGGGCGCTTCCAGGTCTGGGCCAGATTTACAATGCTCTCTCTGAAGTCATCAGGCATTCACTGGAAAATTTAAATATTTCACAAAAAGTTAAAGAAACAAATCAGTTGTGTATTACAGCTCTTCACTGCGCAGAAGCAATTTAAATTGTCTCCATCGGGGCCAAAACCCCGCAGGCCTGTGAAGGCTTAACTGCACCGTTCTCACGCCTTCCCCCATAAGTACCAATAAGAGGACTTCACCTAATATTGTAAATATCGGCTTATAAACTATTCTTAGACAATCTTGAGCTGGAGTAAATATTGCTTGATGACCAAAATGACTCATCGGTCCCCTTGCCTGGGTTAGCCCTAAGCCGAGCACCCTGGTGGGGTTATGTTTTGGTGATCTTTTTTTAAATTCAGAAACTTTGAGTCACTGCCTTCTGGGGCCTGATTTACCTCCCTTGCCTTGGCACTTGTTAAAGAAAAATCACTTTGTCACAGCTGTTGGAATGTAACAGAGAGCAAGACAGGTTTCCCAGGCTGTTACCTGCATGGCGTGAGGCACAGGTGAGCTCAGATGCTGAACCCATGGGCTAGCGCCGGCCTAATGGGGCCGAGCTGCCTGTCCACTCACTGCTGAGTCTCCTGCAAACCCATCTTCTCCTGCAAACGACTTAAGGACTTCTTCCTCCATGCTCTATCACTTTGTATCTGATTGTCTCCAAAAACCACATGGGCAGGACTGTGACTTTTGTTACAGTTTCCACCACGGTGGGTAGAACCTTAAAAGCGTTTGTCTCCTCACTTCATCTTCAGACTCTGGTCTACAGCCCAGCCCCTCCCCGCCGTGCATACCTGAGAGGGCAACCCCAGGGCGGGATCAGAGCCTGAGAGGCTAATCATTTTTAACAATTTCTATTGAGATTGGCTTTTCTCAGAGGCATCTTGATGGAGCTGCAAATGTTCTTTGCAGTGCTTTTCCCCACATGATGTCTCCGGGGACGGAAAAGTTTTAAAATAACCCAAGGGGTGGAAAACTCATCAGCACCCATGCCCTGGGGCTCACACGCCGGGCTCGAACCACAGCGTCCCTTCCGAGTCACCGAGCCACAGAGGCAGACAGGGCCCGGGAAGCTTTTAGCAAAACTGACAATGATTCTGAGCTGTTGATGCCACAGATTTCACCAGTCTTTTCGTTCCTTTGTTTTTTTTGTTTTTTTTTTTTTTTACTTTTCTTGGAACCAGCGGGTTGGTGCTCCTATTTCCTGAGCCACTGGACCGGGTCAGCCCTTCCCTCCCACCCCGGGGCTTTGCCAGGATCTTGGCGGCTTTAGTCTCGTTCCTCCCGGCTGCTCCACGGTGGATGGCAGGGAACCGGGCTCCAAGCCAGTTTTCTGGTTCCTCCTCATTTTATTCTTGGGCACCTTCTTTTCTGGAAAAATCTTTCTTGGTTTCACTTGTCGGAGTTTAGGGACAAGGCTGTGCCCCCTCCTTTTTAAAAGATCATGATTTTCTTTCCTTGCTTGAAAATAGCTTTCTACAGAAAGAGAGGAGGAGGAGAAAAGAAGAGACTCATGTGGCCTGAACAGCACCCAACCTCTGGTCACTTTTTTTTTTGTGGCAGGTGTGTGTTTTGAGAGCTTCGCCTTCCGGGGCCAGGGCTCCCTTTCAGAGATTTGGATGCTTGAAAGTCCTTCCGATGAAGCCATCATCCACACTTGCAATTTCAAAATAAGAGTTAACTTTTTTTCCACCTGTAAGGCATGACATTATGCGTAGATTTCAAGAGTGATATTTATTGTGGTTTCCACCTGCAGAAAGTTTGATTTTGGAAGGGGGTGTTAATCAAAGAATGGGAACCCGCCGTGTTGCTGCAGGCTGGTGGCTCGCCGGTGCAGAAAGGCTGGAACCGGCTGCCGGTCCGTCCCCGGTCATAGGCCCCGGGGGCTGCAGGGGTCAGTCCCAAGGGACCCGGGTTTCTCCCGCCTTGGGACTGGGCAGACGGAGCGATGCTTCTCACAGACACTGAAAATGGAGACTCCTCCCCCGACACACCAACACCCACACGCGCGTGTATGTGCAGACATGCATGAACACACACACCCGCACACACACACAGTGCCCTCTCCTGGGTTTCACACCTCCATACGCCAGTCCTGCCCGGCGAGTGTCTCACCAGGACTTTAACTCTTAAGGCTATTATTTCAAGGCAAGTGAAGTGACGTTGTACGTTGAGCGAAGAAAGCTAATTCACATTTGGAACTTTTTAACAGAGAAAGAGTTTTCTGAAAATCAATACCAACCAGTTGGCTTTCACAGGATTTCTTTTATTGTGATGATTAAAAATTGCCCGGTTGGAGTTCTTTTATACCATGGTGCTGTTTTCTGGATTTTCTACCATAGGATCTTAAAGTGTCGACTGTGACACATTTTAAAAGTCTGTAGAGGACTTAGCACTTATTTTTGTTCAGGTTCTTTGTAGGTTTTAGGGGAACAATCCTCAGAGATTTGTCAAGAGCGGCAGTGAAACCCCAAAGTGTTCGAAGGGCCCATTTGCCCTGCTCACAGAGTGAAGATTCCAGGTGAAGGAAGTTTTGTTTGTGTGAAAAGAAAGTTATGGAGAATTAGACCGAGTCTGTTCATGTCAGATATCTGTGTGAACCTTAGCGTCCAGACACCACACGGTGCCTCAGGACAGCGCTCCCGTGTCCTCCGACAGACACTTCCAAGACGGCTCCAGACACGCAATGCCAGTCACAGAGGAGGTCCTCTCACCTCCCACCTTCCAATAAAAGCTCTTCGGCTTTCCAGGGAAGTTACAATTGAAAAGAATTTAGGGCTCTGACCTTCAGTGTCTAAGGTCAAGTGGTTGCTCTTAAGCATTTTCCCATTCAAGTTAACATTTTTAAAAAATAAATAAAGAAGAGATTTTCAGAGCTCTCTCTCTCTTTTTTTAAGGCTTTCTATTCTAACGGCATTTGGAAGAGAGCTGCCTCCCCACTGTGCGGCGCATTGAGGAGGGCAGGCCAGGCTTTTGGAAGGGGTCTCAGGGGCTCCCACCAGAAAGTGGAAAGCTGTGGACTGAAGCCAGTCTGAGCCGAGACTCGAGTCTGAGTCCCAGTCTCTGTTCAACCACCCTAACCTGGCTGGGTCCAACAGTCCAGGGCCTTCCCACCCACCAGGCAGAGGGTGCCCCCACCCTGAGCCGCACATCCCCCGCAGGGCGGGACACTTGCCTTTGGCTTATCTCCCAGAACAGAGATCTGACAGGAGGGTGCAGGTGGAAGCCATCGGCAGACAGCACCCAGCCCCTCCCCCCCTCAATGGGACCCCTTGGGGCTGCTCAGGAGAGACAGCCCCAGGGGAGTGGATTTTTGCCCTTGACCCCTATGACCTCCACCACTGCAGGGGCTACGCCTGACTTTAAAACTGTTTACACTAACGGTGCCAGAATGAACTCAGGACATGGATTCCTTTCCTCCCGGTAGTTCTTCGAGGGCCCACAGGAGAGCGGTGGCAGGCAGAGCAAGTCCCTGTCTGGGTACGAATGTCCAGGTTGGTCCTGCAGGGGCTGCCCTTCCTGATGTCGCTGAGGCGCTCGGGGTGTCCCTCCAGGGTTCCCGAGAGAGTCTGCTCTCATACACGCTGGGATGAGTCAGGCCGCCATGGCTGCTTTCTTGTCTCCGAAATACTGTGTTCCCTCCTCCTCCTCCTCCCCTCCCCATCCCTCCCCTCCTCTCCCTCCTCATCCCCTCTTCCTACTCCAGAGTGGGGGGAGCATACTCTCCCCACTCAAGGATGTGCACCCTCAACCACGGTTCCCCAAACGCCTGCCTTCAGTGTCAGCACACACCAATGCCCCAGGCAGGCTCTGTTGCCCACTGTCCTCACGGGAGCTCCAGTAACTTCGCTGCTCACACAGCGATGGGGAAACTCAAACCGCATCATCATGCCTGGTTTCGGGGGCTTCGTTCCCCATGCTTCTCACCGTCCAGATGCTGTGTTTTTAACGTGCGAACCGCCCCTGAGCACGGAGGCAGCACTTTGCTCTTACAAACCAGCTGGCCTGCGAGCGGCTGTGTAGTTTGTGCTTTGTGATGCTTTCCACGAAAAATGTTTTGCGGCTTTCATTCACTTTAATGTAAAAAGCAGTTGTAACAAACAGACCATGGAATTTACTTGCTTTTTCTTTCTTCCCTCTTTTCAAAAGCCACACGCTAAGGATAAGATCTATGTCCAGACTCAAGGTAAGAATTTTTAAATATATTTGAAAAAACATGGCCGTTCTGTTTTAGAGACACAGCTGAAATGTGTGTGGATGAATAGATATGATATCGGAGGTCTCCCTAAAAAATGGTTCCTAGGATGGATACACTTTCATTATTTCCTGACATTAATATGTGAGATAAATAGGAGAAAACGATGAAATAATAGTTTAAAATGCAGCTCACTTAACATTTCGACCAGTAGAAGTACCGAAGTACCACATCCCCGAAAGTCCTTTCCTGGGCCCCTGGGGGCACCTGCACAGGGCAGGGAAACCACCGCACCACCTGACAGCAGTGGGGGGAAGGGCCATTCCCGAGAAGAACACAGAACTGATTCCAGCCTGAGGTTAGCACAGGCGCCGAGGCCAAGGTCATGGGTTGAAGTTCCTCTTACACCCAGCTCAGCGGCACTTCAGGATCACCGGGCCTGTGTGCCCGTGGCTTTGGTGACATCTGCCACTGGGTCCCTCATCAAAGGGGCTGCTGCTCAGAGACCTCATGTGAGGAAGGCGCACTGACTCGGGGTGCGTGAAGGTGTGTGAGGGTCGGGGCAGGAGAGGGTGATGCCCCCTCTACTCCACCGGGGCCTGAGCCACAGCGTCGAGGAACGTGCTGGTCGAAGGGAAGCCATGGCTCCGCGTGGGTTTGAACACAGCCTGCGCCCACTCCACACGTTTTCTGAGGGGAACGTCCACCAACGAGGTTCCTGGGGGGCCACTGCAGATGGAACTAAAGAGTCATCCTGGTGGCAAAAGGGGTGGCAATTCCCCCTGGTGGGGAATACCCCCAGCCCTTCCCCCACACAGCTCTCACTGGGGTTGGGAAGTGCAGGGGACACAGCTCACGTGCACAGCTTATCCATCAATGTCCCACAGGCGGTAGCCATCAAACACTAACACTATCTACAGAGAACAATGGAAGAAACACAGAAGTATTCTCAGGTTGGGGTTGTGAGGCATGCCAGCACCAGATGGCTGTACAGGTGTAATTATGAAATAGGGAGTTTCACTCCTCCCGCCTTGTACTCAAGCATCTGGGTTATGCCGACAGGGTTCTATCACCAGCACAGCCGGCTTAGGAGGACAAAAATGTGCATTTCAGGCCTGATTCCCACGGGACCCTCGGTGATAGAATCGAGTCATGCCTGCCACCTGCCTTATGACCTGGTTTTCTGGGGAGACTTACAGCCCCTTTCAGAGTTTGCTCTCACCGGGCTACAATCTCTGAAACCACACTGCGAAGTCCCTGACAGTTTTCAACACCATTGAAGCTCTTTGAACCTCAGTCTCCAGCCAGATAAACGGGAGGTCCCCCCCACACACTCAGCAGGCTGTAGGGGCCGGGGGCCCCGCAGCACCCACACCCCCGAAGCCTGTGCCCAGGGACCTCATTCCCCCTCAGAAAACGTCCGAGGTTCTCTGCTCCTGAGGTGATCTGTTCATAAGGACCGAAGTGGCCTCAAAGGACCAAGTGTGGCCACCATCTCATGTCAACACCAAGCCGCTGGTCACGTCTCAGCGCCCTGAACTTTCTCTTTCTCTCTTTCCTCCACCCCAGGAATCGCGACTTCACCCAGCGCTGCCTTTCGCTGGGATGCCTTTCTCCAGCGTGCAGGTGAGAGAGGGAGCTGGTGGGGTCTTGCCGGAGTGCAGAATGCGGCTCACCTGGGGGGTACGCTGCGCCCTCAGGGTCTGGGGACAGAGGCTGCCCAGTGGTTGGCTGGTGCGGGTAGAATGAGGGACAGGCTGCCACCAGGTGGAGCGAGGTGAGGTCAGGGGGATGGCCTGGTTGGCTCCATTCTGGGAGACGCCTTCTGGGAGCGAAGCAGCCGGACATGGGGCCTCCCGACACCTGTCCCAGCACGCAGCGCCCAGGTGGGCACTGTCACTCCACATGGCATTCCAGCTTCTAGGTGCCACTCACCCCCAGGCTCATTGCATGGAACTCTCAGTTAGACACGGAATAAGTGGCCTTTGCAGAGAATCAGGAAAGAGATGGGATGAACGAACACACAAAGGCCTGAGCCTCCTAAAATCAGCACCAAAGGGACCTGCCGTTGGAGCGTTCTGGGGGTCTCTCTACCGCTTTAGGTGCATACTGATTTCTCTGGATTTACATATGATTTTAAAGATATTATTCTAGCTCTCACCTATTACATTTTTGTCTTTAAAATCACTATCTATAGTTTTTAAAGAAGTAATTGAACAATAAAATAATAAAAATAAAAATCATTATAAAACATTTATAATATAATGCAAGTATAATTTTATGATATATAACTATATATTTCATAATACATAAAATTATATTTTTGTGAAATATACAATTATTATATGGTCATATCTATAAATATATTTAATATATTATGACCTCATTTGGGGGATGTTATTGTTCTGGGTGGTATTACCCATGTTTCTTTCTTTCTTTTCTTCTTCTCTCCACACGTTTCTGAATCGCGTTTTGAATTGGCTCTGCTGGCCTGTAGGAGCTCGCTGGGCTTTCGCGCCAGCATCGACCCTGCGGTCTTGCACATCTGGCAGCCCGTTCCAAGCGCACCAAGCCTCTTGCAGAGTCACTTTGACTTCTGTAACCTGTCCAACCCACCCCTTTTGCTGGGTGTGTGGGTCATTTCCGACTTTCTGACACGCAGCCATGAAGGAGCTGGGATTTTGTCTTCCTGCTCACTTGCCTGTTGTGTTCTGAGGGGCCAGCGGTTCCTCAGGCTGGAGCGGCGGGTGCGAGGGTGGAGCTGGGCACCCAACCTGAGCATCAGGGTCTCGCAGAACCACTCCCGAAAGGTGGTGCCACCCACTCACCCATCCGTCCGAGAGCCTGGGGGCCCTGAACCCTGATGCTGAGGGACTGGGAGAGTCTGGCCCTTGTGTTTCCCTGCGTGGTCGTGATGCTTATATTTAAAAAAACCTGTGCAATGTCTTTAAGTCTAGGACACTTAGTTGTCCACAAGGAGGCCCGTGGGTGTCTGCTCTTTGGGTTGCAGGCCTGCCACCCCTGGAGCCCCGGCAAAGGCCCCAGAATGGCTAAAAGTTCTGGACCCAACAAGTTTGGTCCCAGAAGAAACCAAAAGTGCAAAGTTAGGCTCCTGCTGTCGGCAGACATGAGGACCCCTCGAGCCTGTTTTTGCTCTGGAAACTTGAAGCCAAGGCTGTGCTGCATGTCACAGCGCAGTGTTAGGGCCCCCTGAAGAGACAAAAATGTCCCAGCATTTTACTAGAAGTGATTTCCGAGTGCTCTCCTCCGTCTGGGCCCAGAGAGCCGAGCCCCAGCCAGCCAATGTGGGTGGGTATCCTTCAGAGCCCATGGGCCCAGCGCAAATGGGCCGTGGCACGGTCATTCCATCTTCAGCACGCCGCAGGACATGGTTTTGTCACAGGATGAGGTCTCACGGGTCTCACTACTGAGTGGTTCTCAGAACAGCTGGGAGATTTGAAATACTCCTTAGGGAACATTTCCCCAGGCCCCACTTGGTCTTACTTTAATTACAACGCGTGCAGCTGAGTACGGGAGATATCTGCCGGGTACACAAGCGAGGGGCGGCGGCGGTGGGGGGGAAGCATGTGCAAGGGAGCCAGCTGGGCTAGAGGCTGGCTTTGGGGTCAGAGGTTGTAGACTAATCAGTGCCCCGGGTTTTGCGATCAGGTGTGTGCATTCATTCGTGTAGTTGTGTGTCTCTGTCATGTTCCAGCCTCCATAGGGGGACCCACCCCTCTCACCTCCCATCTCCAGCTTCCCCAGAAGCCCCCAAAGCCAGCAGCTGCCACTTGTCACTTGCAGTCTGAGCTGGAGACAGTGACACTCTGCTACACACTCTTAGTGACCCCAATATCTCTGAGGGGCGCTCCCGAGAAGTGGGCGGGGCGGGTGAGCCACCAGGCTTAGTCGTGGCGTGTTCTTAAACTCCTGTCAGTTGTAGGAGGCATTTTTCTACGATGCCACAGGTGTTCTGACTACTCACTCGCTTCTCTGAGCCGTCACTACTGACTGAGTTGCCCCAGTTTAAAACATCCCGACCGTGTTGCGGTGACCAGACGCTAACCGGTCGACGGGGAACAGAGAGAGAGAGAGAGAGAAGAAAGTGGTGCCAGCACCCGGGTGCATCGCCGTGACCCTCCATGCAGCATTTACATGGCTCCTCTGGCCAGAAGTTCGGGCCTGGGCCTCACAGGGGGTCCCCGGTCTTTGAGCCTTTCTGTGTGTCCACTCGTGCATCTCAGCTGCTCCTCCGACTCGGCATCCATGGTCTTTGCTTTTCGATGCCAGTGCTGAGACCTTACCGGATCGAGTCCTGGCAGGACGCATCCCACCTGGAACTATGAGACTTTTAAATTCGACCTGGCCACTCTCATCTGTTCCTCTCATTCCCATTTCACTTCTATTGCTTTTCTGACTGTTTATCCCATTTCCTCCCTCTTTTTAAAGGCTGTTTGTTCTGTGTGGAGTCTCCTCTGCCTGAGTCAGGTGGTGGGGATGTTTTCCCTCAGGCTATTCCCAGGAAAGTCACAAACCTTCCATAAGGAAATGGGAGGGAGGTGGGAAGGGCTGGGGCAGTGGGCTGGGATGGGCGTAAAAGACAGAAAACTGTACAGGAACAACAATTACAATAAAATTTTTTTTAAAAAAGCTAAATGATCAAAGAAAAAAAAAAAAAAAGAAAATTCCAGGGCTGATACTAGCCCTGGAATGCAGTGTGCCAGCTGAAATTCACTAAGTCAAAAGCGCTCATCTGAAGGTCTTGCACTTTTTTCTTTATAATAATGTGAAAAAAATAAACAGCTGCTAGAATAGAAAAGTGGGGACAGAAAGTGGCTTATTGTGGATTGGTTTGGGCGCAGAAGCAGCCAATCAATCCCTAGATAGTCAGGCCGTCTGTGCCAAAGAATGAAAATGATGCTTTTTATTTTGGAGATAAAAGCGCCGTTCTCCAGGAAGCGGTGACCTCGGAAAGACAGCAAACGCATGACTGTGTGAGTGATGAGCTCACATCGCTCCTCACTTCAACTTTGGGTCAGGCGGGGACTCAGGAAAGTCTGTTTCTCAGACACATTTCAGGTGTTGGGGAAATGCTTAAAACTCTCCACACAGCTCAATGGGAGTGTCCACAGTTAATTCAGAGACTGCGATGATTTTCAGGGCTTTTCTAAGGGGGACGTCTGGACCTTAACATTCCAGCAAGGTTGTTCTCCGGAGCTGGCCAGACACCCTAGTTCTTACTCAGCTTCTGTGACTGAGTCAGGTCAGCCTATCTACTGCATTCAGACCAGTTATACCCCCATTCAAGACGTGCAGAAGCACAGAAAGTGCGATCGTTTGCGTTAAGTACTGGAAGGATGGAATGAATGGATAAGTGAAAACTTTTCACATGCATGATGCTGTGTCCCTTTATGTAAATTTGCAGATGGCGAAGTTTTAGGTCAGCTCACGTGAGTGATAGTAACCATTTCTGTTGAATCCGTGTTCTGTTTCTGCATAACAAGCCACCTTGAAACTACCATGTAGTTTCACGTGGCTTCATGAGAGTGAGGGCAAAGCCAGGTGGGAAGGTTTGTCCTCACCTCTCCTATGCCTGCCTGCTGGGCTCGGTTCAGGTGGACCGGCTAAGAGGGAAAGTTGGCTCACACAGCGGAATTAAGAAAGGTGAGGGGAGGGGCTTCCAAGCTGCCACCACTGAGGGGGCCTGGTGTGTCCTGTTGCAGAGATTACCCCACGTGCTGGAGATGTGCGCGTGTTCCTGCTGATATGTGGGCTCAGACAAGTCAAAGACCCTCTGTATTTGGTGGACGCGTTCTCAGGTACGTTCCCAAGGCTTCTGTTTTCGGGATCCCAGTCGGGTGGCTGTCTCAGCGTTGCTCTTGGTAGGGCTGGGGTCTTTATCTTCTCTTCTCTACGTGTCAGCAGAACTGCACCTAGGTTGTTACTTTGGAAAACCCAGAAAAAATAATAGTGCTTGTCGTAATTTTAGTTGCTTTCCTATGCCCTTGGCTTCTGAGGAAAGCATAAAATACGGCTGATTACTATAAGGCTGAAATAATTGTATCTGAAAATGCTTTCCGCATGTCATTTGCATGATGCACTTAGAGTTTTGTTGCCTACATGAATCTGGATGCTCTTCAGTCTGTGACCGAGTTTTGGTGGCATGTTAGCTTTCGCTGCCTAATAAATCTGGATAATGCGAAATGTCCTGGAACAATACTGCTTACCTACCTAAAAGCAAGAAAAAGTCAAATGTTTACATTTTAAATACATATAAATTAAATGGACTATTGTGAATAAAAACAAATTATGAAATAATTTATATTATAGTGAAAGTCATAGTAACTTTATGTTTTCGGCTGTGACTTTTAGCCATTTTGAAGTGTTTTTCCCTTTTCTTCTCCCCAAGAATGGCACCGACAAGAGCCCGACGTCTACCTGGTGATCGTGGGCCCTGAGGTGAGCTGTCTGAGGCGGCGAGTGTCCCCGCGTCTCAGTTGTTACGTGTTGTCCAAACTCTGTTCGTGTTACTTTTCTAACCAAATAACTTTGTCCTTGTGAAGTAAGGCAAGCCTGTTTGCCTTTTTAAACATGAAAACCAGACCATGGTTCTGGATTAGGAGGCTTTTGTACATCTTTACAATGGGTACATTGCCACCACAGGGGACAGGCAGGTCCTCAGGGAGACGCAGAGGAGCCCCAAGCAGAGACAGTCTCGGGCAGAGAAGGTGAACCGTGCAGAAGACGAGCCCTGGGTGTGGCCCAGGTTGCCTCAGACACTCCCGGAAAGAGAGCAGCAGACAGATGCCGGCCTGTGGCCCGGCACCACTTGGTTCTTCGGGACTCACACCCAAGCAGTACAGATAAGCCTCTGCCAGCAGGAGGCGCTCACCTGGGGGGATGTGTTCATCCCTGACCTTGGGGGTTGCCTGAAGAAGGAGGAGTGTGGGGATCGGGGAGGTGTGGGGTTTCCACTTGTATGAATGCATGTGTATGCGTGTCTGTGAATGTGTGTGAATGCAAGTGTGTGCATGTGTTTCCTCCTAAACATATTCACTCCGTGAGGCTAGGGCATTGGCTGTTTCCTGGGTGAAACAGTCTCCCCAGATCTTGCTCTGGCTCTGCCGTGACCTTGACAGACCTGCCTCGACTGACGGCTTGGCTCCAGCCAGCTCTAGCTGCACTCGCGCTCAGCCTCCCGGACATCTGTCCATTTCCAGAGTCGGCCTCGGGGCTGCACCCCTTCGAACACAGGACAAGCAGCCTTCCCGGCGACCCCAAGTTCGATTCTGAGCCTTCGCTCCCACCGTGTGGGGTAATGTGCCAGCGACTGGGAAATAGGGCCGAGAAGCCGGCCAGAAGTCGAATCAGGGGAGCGCAGGAATCCACGTTTGAACGGACACCACGCATCGCGTACAACTGCGTCTGACGCCCTGTGCGCAGGCGCTGTTCTGTGCGCGTCCTCCTCTGGGACCAGCAGCTCGGCGGCGGCACAGACTCTGCATGAATCACACGCGTCCAGAGGCTGCGGCTGTGCCAGGTCGGGTGCGCGGCTCTGAGTGCAGACCGCATTGCCTAGTGAGTGAACGCACCTGGAAGAGCGGGGTCTGGCACTGGGGACAACCACAGGGCACACAGTTCCTTCTTGTCCCTCCCTCTCCACGAAGATACCCCTCACCCAGTGAGGGACCCACACTGTGGGAGGCTGACACGCCTTCACGGCCTCACTCATGACATGAACATATATGGTGTGTGTGTACACATATGTACATGGTGTGTGTGTGTGCATATATATATAAGCTTTATGTACTTCCTGGCCCATTTCTTCATAAAATGCTTGGCAGGGCCACTGTGGACGCAGCTCGCAGGGTGGAACAGACCTCTCGCCGGCTCGTCTCTCCTCTCCCCATGGTTCGTAGCACAGCAGGGTGATGCTTTTTGGTGGCGTAAGAGAGTGCTGACTTTTTTAGATGCCACACGTCTGTGCATTTCCACGGGGACCCTCAGCAAGAACACTTCACGGAGTCAGGCCCTGGTCCCCTACGAAGCAGCCAAAATCATGCAGAGCCGCCCACAGCTACCAAGTTGGTGAGCACCTTTGGACGCCGACAGCACCCTGTGCGTCCTGTAGAGAGTGGTGACGTGCCGGCTGGGTGCAGTTCCACTCTTCATGCCTCAGTTTCCCCAGATGTCAAGCAGGTCTGACTAAGGAAGTGCTCCCGGCCTCCCACGTGTTGTGAACCCATGGCAGGGCCCCCACCCATGCCCTGCCCATGGGCACTTCCCTGCAGGTATATATAAAAGCCTTGCCCTCCACGTGGACGTTCTGGGGTCCGTTTCAGCTGCAGGAGGGTTTGAGTACAGCTCTGGTGTTCCCTTAAAGCTTCCCGGCTTGCTCAGCTCTACAGCACTGGCATGCATATGTCCCCTGCTTGCAGGGTCTGGGGTGGGCGGACTTTTCTGGTGGTCTTTGATAAGGAGTGTAGCCCCAACAGCTGGTACAAGCCTGACTGCTTAATGACCCTCCTTGTTTACTTCTCACACCAAAGATTGTTTTCCTTAAGCCTGGAGTTGACGCCGTCTGTTTTTGCTAGAAAATAAATAAGCTTAGAAGGGGGGATGGGACTTCTCCTGGTCATTCACAGGGCCTTTGCTTTTTAAAATTTCATAACATGTGCTTTCATTACATAAAAATATCTGCCCTTCCTGTCTCCCCGCTCTTGTCTTTCGTTCCACTTGGCTTCACTAAGAGATTTGAAATGAACTGATGTGGAAGGTAAATCCAGAAAAATTTAATGCAGTTTTTACTTTTCTCTTGGAAGTTGCTGTTTTCCCTTTAAAGTATTATGTATTGCAGTGGTCCTGTAGAATCTGATTTTTTTTCTCCTTGACATTATTTTTACCTAAATAATTGCAAGAGCAGAAGCATGCTAATAAAATTAGCAACAGGAGGAATTTCTATCCAAGAGTATCATAAGTAAAATATGAACTTGAAAATTGAAACGTAGAGTCAAAAGAAGGCTTTCAGTGGATGGTTTAGCTTTTTATGATAAAATCTTAGGGGTGTAATGTAATTCAGTTGCTGAGGATAATTTGAACAAAAAGAATCAGCAGTGGGCAAGGGAAAGCCAGTGGAAAAGCCTTCATCTAGGAAATGTGACAGACCGTGTGCAGGCCCCGGGCATGGCCCTGGGGGGACCTGGGCACTGTAAGGTGATGAGGTGGACAGATGATGAAAAGGCAGGCCCAGGCTTGGTAGGAGGAAGTAGAAAGACCATGGGAGGGTTGATGGGGCATGTTCCTCAGACAGGGGGCGTGTACCTGTTCCTTGGGGACCACTGGGTCATAGGCCTTGCTGGTGGGCAGAGTGGTGTATGCTTAGGAGACAGGTGGGTGACTGCGGGCAAGGAGACAGGGTAGCAGGAAGGTGCTCCATCATCCACATCGGCTTCTGATGAGCTGCCATGTGAAGTTTCTGAGTGCAAAGCAGAGAGGCAGGAGAGCGCAGCTTCAAGAGGTTAGCCTCAGAGTCAGACTGCCAGCCCCTGAGCTCTGCCCAGCACCCCTGCCCACAGGAGAACCTGGCTAAGTCACAGCAGCACTCTGAGCTCCAGGGCCCTCTCACCTGGGGTGGAGATGATTTTAACAGGCTGTGGGCAAGAAGCGAGACGATGTGTGTACAGGACCCAGCACAGGCTAGGCAAGAGCGAGCAGCAGCTAAATACTGACTCTTCACAACAACAGGACTGAACAATCAACCATGTGCAGCCTTGAGTTTTTTTAAAGGTCTTAACAGTGTCGAGATGGTTGTTGGCACCAATTCAGCGCCAATAGGGGTCCCCACTTTGGGATGCAATGAAGAAGAAAACTCTACTCAGTGCCAAACAGCTCAGTTGCAACACAACATGACTGTGAAATAGCTCAACAGTATTACAGTCCAGTTTCGAGGTGACAAGGCGGCAACACAGCCCTGGACATAGCCTCTCCAGCTCTGCTCCACGCCAGCAAGTTCCCCGTGTTTAGGCTTCAGCCAGGAAAGCATGTCTTCAGTATTTGGTGTAAGCAGGGGAGCTGGCTTATATAGACAGAAGTCCCCACCCCTGGACTCTGATTGGCCCATCCTCATGCAAATGAACTCAAAATCCTCACAGTTTGATTGGCCCAAAAGGCACTGTCCTGATTGGTCAGAATGGAGCCACTCTAATGGGCAGATAGAGATGCTGATGGGGACACAGCTGCACAGCTCCTATTGGACAAGAAAAGCCTCAGTCCTATTGGCTGAAATAGGATTCCAGGTGCTCCTTTAGGAGGGCTGGCTCACATGGCAGGAGCCCAGTGCAGGTGGGCAGTTCAGGGCAGGCTTCTTCCCAAAGTGCTGCTTGCACAAAAGGTCCCTGTGTAAAAATGGCTGCTACGATCTGTTTTTGTTTTAGTTTGAGCCCAGTTAGCCACCAGGAGCCCTTGTTGGTAGGAACCTTCTTTCTCAGGTCCACACCAGGAATGGCATTGTCTCTGCAGCCTCCATGTGGCCTTCTGGGACCCCAGCACAGCCTCCAGCCCACCAGCAGCACCAGCAGAGACGGGGAAGAGGGCAGGGGCCACCCTGTGGCTCCCCTAGGGCCAACTGCTCCCCAGCGATGTTTTCCCCACGGGGTCCCATGTATATGATTTCCACTGGAAAATTGGAGGCGGAAATCATGCACTGGCAATTCTCCCTTTTTACTTTGTATGTGCATTTTTAATACAAAAGCAGAGAATTAAGGCAGCCAAGCAGTCAGAACATCTCAGCAATCAGGTCCCAGCAGCTGACTTTTGTAACAGTTATAAATAAGCCTGTTACCTATTTCTGAACAATGTCAGGTTTTAGGTTCTCTTTACACAGGCCAGTTTCTTACTGACAGAAACGCAACAGCGTTCACCACTTGTTTGCCTGAGAGTGGATTCTGTCCATTTGCAATGCTTCTGACTCCCCCCCCCGCATGCAATTAATCACCTGGTTTCACCACTGCCTGTCTCCTGGGCTGTTCCTCTGAGTTTGTTCTGAAAATACATTTTTAATACATTAAAAAATTCTACCCAGGAACAATTTAGTTTTCTTATGCACCCAAATTTGGTGGCTTAGCCTTCAAAGTGATCTTGAGGATGTCAATGAACAGCGTTCCCAGTTTGGGGGGTACATCTCAGTCATACGAGTGATCTCAAGGGTTTGGGGTCCCCCCACACACAGAGTTTTCCGGAAAATAGAATGATTTCAGTGAGCATGATGAGCATCAAGGCTATTGTCACATCCACCACACTGATGGGGACTTGTTTGTAATTTCTAACACCTGCGGGCAAAGCGTGAATGAGAATAGAAATTGCATCAGCCCTCACTCCAGGCTCATCTGGAGCAACAGGATTGATGCCGAATTAGTCAAATGTGTTTGCATGGTGTTTCAAACTCTGCGTTGCACTTGCATGAATTTAAGAATGTTCTTTCCATTCTTTTTAAAATGTGTCATTGTTAGTAACACCAGGGGCGCTAGTGCAGGGCAAAACTGGCCTCTCTGTGGCTTTGTTGGGGTCTGCAGTCGGGTGAACCGGAAGCAAGAAGTAGATGCAGCGGCCTCATCCTAAGCAGGCTGGGGGGAGTTCAGTCACAGCTGAAAAAGTGTCCCGAGGTCCTCTTGGTGCCCAGAGAGTGGACATCCCTGAGGAGAGGTCACTGTGAGCACATAGTCCCGGGGTTTGGTCTGTGGTTGGGAGGGGAGCGGGTGCCTCTGTTCAGGCACGTTGAGCAGCATGGTGGTGTCCCCAGGCACATGCACACACAAGGTGGAGCTCGGAGACGTGTGAATCAGTCATGCAGACAGCAGACCCTGCTGTTCCTTGTGCAGCAGGGTCTGAGAGCCAGCAGGCTTCCTTCACGGCTCCTACAGAAGCCCCCTGTGTCTGGCACAGCTCCTTCCACCAAGTGGGTTTGGGCTGATGTGATCCTCCACAAGCCCAGGGCACAGTTTCTCATTTTATAGAAAGGGAAAGCCGGCCCAGGGCCACACATCAGCATGAGCGGCATAAGGGGCTCATCCCGGGGTCATCTCCAGGGCCTGCCTAGTCCCTGCCGCCCTCTGTGCCTCTGCATGGAAGGTTGCTTAAAAAACCACGTGGAGTGGAAATACCGGCATAGCAGATTGGCTTGCAAACACTGCGGCTAATTTTTGCATTGGTTCAGCAAACATATTAATCACCGGGGACGGGATGGGACAAAGCACGGTGCCTGTCGTCCCCAGGGACCCGTTCCTGCAGCTGTGAAGGAGAGTGAAATATTGAGGAGAGCAGGTCATAATGGAAAAGTTGCACTTGGCTTTTTAAAGAGTTGAGGCATAAGTCACATGCCATAAAAACCACCTTTCAAAGCATATAACCCAGCGGGTGTTTAGTACATTCACGAAGTTTTGCAGCCGTCACCCCATCTGCCTTTGGAGCATGTTCATCAGCCCGAAAGAAACCCCACAGCTCTCAACAGTTGTTCGCCCTTCCCCACCTCCTGCCCCCAGCAACCACAAATCTGCCTTCTCTCTCCATGGACATGCCTGTTCTGGACGCTTCCTAGACACGGAGTCACAACCCGTGGGGCCTCTGTGTCCGGCGCCTCTCACTCTTCGTCGTGTTCAGGTTCATCGAGTCGCAGCAGGTGTGGAGCTTCGCTCTTTTTTGTGGCCGAGTAGCATCTCCTGGCGGGGGCCACCCTGCGTTTATTGTTTCTTCAACTGGTGGGTGTGCCCTTGGCTTCAAATCTGTGTCTCTGGGGAGGTTCCCCATTAAAAATAACTTACGGATCTCTCATGTCCCTTATCACAGACCTATTAACAGTTCCAACTCATTCAGTCTCAAAGGCTCTACGGCAAAGTCCATGCACTAATGGTCCAGGCCAGCCTTTTGCTGAGGAGGGGCCAGGTGCCCACAGCCTCCAGCCCCACGGGAGTGTGTGTGTGTGTGCGTGTGTGTGTTCACTCTATTCAGAACTTCTCCATTCTCCTCTCCTCCTCACTGTGAGGGTGGACAGCTGGACTCGGGGATGCTCTCCGATTTGACTTGTTTCCCTTTGTAAACTGTCCGGGGTGGCCTTGTTGTCATGGTGCCCATTCTCCTGCAACGTAGGCTGACCTCAGGCTTTTCCTAATGTGTGTCCATGTCTCTTGACAGGTGGACCCAGTGTTTACAAGGGAAGTGAAGGCCAAGGTGAAGAAGTAAGCATCAACGGCAAGCAGGTGTTTTGCAGGAGAGGAAACCTGGTGGCCAGTGTGTTAACCTGGTCCCATGATTACACAGCAACATCTGTGTCCCGGCTCTGTCCCCAGCACTTCACAGGGGACCCCTCCTCTAATGCTGCCCATGGTCCTGGGTGACCCCAGGCAGTGCTACCTCCCAAGCACGAGCCAGGAAACTGTGTCCTCGGAGCACAAGTCTCGCCTGGAGCGGCAGGGACAGCGCATGCAGAAGGGTTCCAGCCTTGCTGGTTCTGGGGAGTGCCTAGGAAAAGCACTTTGACGGCTAACATCCACAGGACATTGGCAAACACCAAGAAGACCTCAAATGTCCAGGGTTTGGGGCAGTGGAGGGATGTGGCACCCCTCATCACCTCTTGGGAAGACCATTTGGTGGAGCATCTATTATAAATGGCCGGTGTCCAACCATAACCAGAGATCTGCCAACACCAGCTTAAACGCCCAGGGCTAACTGGCTTCATAAAGAAATCTGATGCAGTGGTCCAGGGCCAGTAAGACTCAGGGACTTGTGCTCCTGTCTCTCCGTCCTGCTGTCCCTCACCTGTGGCTTCCATCCTTAAGGTGGCAAAGTAGCTGCAGAGCTCCACCCATCTCATCACATTCCCAATTTTAAGAGGAGAGACAGGAAAGGGCAGGTCAGAGGACCATTTCCCATTTGGGTCCTCCCCCTTTAAAGTGATTTCCTCCTGGACCCTCCCACTGGGAAGCTACTGTACCTCCCTGGCTGCTCCATTGGCAAAGGGGACTGGGAGATACTGACTTTATCCCCACATACAATTGGGGGTCTTTATATACCTCACAGATGCATGTACATAAAAACAGGGCCCATTAGGCGAAAGGGTAAGTGTCACTGTCACGAGAGCAGTGGAGAAGGGAGGGGACAGAGACGAGTCAGTATTGCCAAACAAAAAACAGAAAACAAAGCAGATGAAACCCGCAGGACAAAGTCCTGCCAGCTCGGGGTGGTGGGTGCATGGGTGTTGCGTGCATTCTCTTATCCTGGCATTTCTATTTCTCTCTGCTGATCTCCCTATTACCATCTCTGTTAGCGTCTTAAACATATTTGAGAAGGACTGAACTATTAGGAAGGAGTCCTTTTCTAAACCCTGCAGAGAAGATGGCCGAGCACCCATCCCTGACTCCCAGGGTCGGAGAGGCCTGCACCCTGTTTGTCACACGTGTTTACGCTGAGGGCTGACATGTCGGCAGGCTGCCCCCCTCCCTGTCAGGGGTGGACATGGAGGAGATGCTCACCCCGAAGTTGCTCTGGCCATTGAACCCTCTGTCAGTAATGCTGACTCTGTGATAGAGGGTGCTTCTCTGGAATTGTCATCTGTCACCTCCCACCCCACCCCACTGTGAGACCCCACAGCACAAGCTCCCCGCCCGTGTTGTCATCTGTTTCAGCTCCGTGGGGGTCCGCCTGGCCCGGGAGATGCCACAGGACGACCTCCACGCGGCCCTGAGGCACTGCGTCGCTCTGGTCAACAGCTCCGTCTCCGAGGGCATGTCTGCTGCCATTCTGGAGGTAACGGTCTCCCCGGGGCCCTGAGAGGGCACAGCGGAAACTGCCTGGCGCTTCTCTCCTCGTGGACAGAGGTGGTGTCTTTCTCAGTACACCTAGTGCCTCTCAAAGCTCAAGAAAAGCAAAACAGCTTTTCTTTGGGAGCTTAGAAGTCGATTCTAAGTTCTACCTGGGACTTGGAAGCGATCGCTCCACCTTGCACAGCCCTTCCCTGCTGGCCACACAATGACATCAGCCTAGGACGGTGCTGCTGGGGACCAGCCAGGACTCTCCCACAGTGGGAGGACAAGAATGCAGTGCAGGATGGCTGTGTTTTTGCCAGAAGCCTCCTTTCCCTTGGTTTCTTCTCCCTGTTTTCAGTGTGGCTCATGACCCCAGGATTAGGGGATAGGGAGGGGTGTGCAGAGGGTAGAGATGTGGGTGGGGCAGGAGGCGGCTCTAGTCTCTTCAGACAGCATCAGCTCCAGAAAGCAGCTGGGTCTCCTTTGGCTGAATGCGCACAGGCCCTAGCAGAGCCCCACGGTGATGGCCCAATGGCCGGTGGCCTCCAGGGAGCGGACCCAGCAAACAGCCTCTGGCTGGGCTCCTTGTGGCTCTGGCTGGACTGGGTCAGCTGTCCTGGAGACACTTAACCTGGCCGCACTGCCACCCCTTGTCTCTCTGGAATGCCCCAGGCGATGGGGTATTTCACTCCGCTATCTGGGTGAAACTGCTCTGTGGAGGTTATTTAGATCCTCGAGGGGATGGCCAGCATGTGGCTCATGCGGAAGGGTTGTCCTTTGTCCTGTTCTTCTGTTAGTTGGTCGCATTTGGGTTCCTCGTGAAGGTGAGCTCAGTGCGGGGGCTGTCCATTCGCACCGTCCCTGACTGGCCCTGGAACTGGGCTTCCTCCGAACCCTGCGACCCCAGGCTGCCACACTCATGCAGCATCTGTGGTCCTCGGCACACGGGCGACATGGCACACAGGGACAGGCTGATCGGCGCAGGACAGAACCTGCTGGGGGGACGAAAGCTTGTCATCCCTGGTCCTGCCGGTCTCTACGTGGGCTCGCGCTTTCTTTCTCACCCCGTGGGTTTCTCACTGCCGCGTCTGCAAGGAGCGATGCTGTTACTGTGTCGGAAGTAAATAACGCCCCTTTATTCCTTTGGACAACTGGTTAGAACCCCTGAATTTACTGGCTTGAGGTGTCAGTTATGGACCTTGCTGTTTCCGTGGATGTGGTAACCAAACTGGAAAAACGATGAACCCTCCCTCGGTGGAAGACATGGCCAGGGTTGCGTGTCTAACATGCTGTTTTAATGGGCATCATTTAAAAAAGGAAAAACACCCCAAACCAAAAGTTGGGGGTGGGGGAGAAGCTCTGTATCACCCACACCTGGGAGTCCAGGGCCGGGAGGCTTTTGTGACGCCTGGTGTGGGTCTATGGCGAATTCAGCCACGTGTCAGCCCCTCCATCTGCGCTTAACAATTAGCAGCCACCCCCTCTGAGGTTTGAAACCGACCTCCCTGCAGCAGTCAGACACGTGTTAGCTGGAACGGCATGCGTTGTCGAGGTACCGCCCCCTGCACGCCTGCTGATTGCTCCTTCCTCTGTAAATAGACATTTCCCCACCCCACCCCCCAAATCTTAAGAAGCAGTAGAGTGGAATCCGGGAAGCATTTCATAACCAGCACTCACAGCAATTCACAGCAGACAAATTGCTGTCAAGCCTCATCGGCTTCAAAGGCAAGGCTGCGCTGGCAGTTCCGACCACCGTGGAGAGTGGGCGTTGGGCCGAGGGTTTGGAACGCACCTGCTTTCAGAGGGGTGGAGAGGGTGCATTTCGTCAGGGTGGGTTCAGGCCCCTGTGTGGTGAACCTTGGGAGCAGGGGCACACGTCGAAGGGGAGGGCGGGGCCTTCGGACCTCTCAGAATCAGCTTGTTTCCTCATGAGGAGCAGATAAGTCCCATCTGCAAACACCCTCTTCCGACTGGCGAGTTGCAGAAATCAGCCCTCAGCTGGGGGCTCCGCCCTGCAGCTGACCTGCTGGGTGAGGGCTGGTCTCCCTATGAAGCTGAATTTGGCCAGGCCAGGAGGAAAGGAATTCAAAACGAGTGTTTTCAAATCTGGGTCTCCCTCACCAGGGTCTCTCCTCCCACTCCAGAACACATACCTGCACACACCCATGCACATGCCTGCACACTCATGCCCGCCCCCTGTCCTGGTCACACCGCAGCACCTGGGAGAAGGCCGCATGCTGGAGCAGAGAGCACTAGGAGGACAGTTCTGCACTCGGCTCCCAGGCCCAGGCTCAGTGGGGAGACTCGCAGAAGGTTCTGGGGGACAGCTGTGCTGTGTCGCTGGCTCCCTGATGACATCTGGTTTGAGTGCCCTGCGGGGCGCATCCGTGGGTTGGCCAGCTGGACACTCTTTCTGTCAGGGCTGCCAGCACGTGAGCCTGGCTTCTCTGCAAGACGCTCTGGTCAAGATGGCTGGACCTGAGGTGTCCGATCATTCCCCACAGGGCTCAAAAATCCTACACACAGGGGCGGAGCCTCCCTTCCAAGGGTCCCAGGTACTGTGTTGGCTGGAACCTGGACAGCTGTGTGTCTTAAGGCTGCTGTGCCCTTTAGGGTGGATACCGTGTCTCTGCAGACTCTACGAAGGTTTTTAAAAACGTGGAGTGCGAGCCTGGTCACAGGTTGAAGAGCTCATGGGGAGGGGGCAGAGCGGAGGGGGGCGTGGAATGAAGTGACAGCTGCTCCCAGCCCTTGGGGTTGGGAAGCCGTGCGGTGGTAACCTCGTTCCTTCTGTCATGTCCTCACCCACGTGCCAAAGGCACACACCCAGTCCCAGCTGTGCTGGGAGAAAACCGCCTCGGGGGGAGATGTTGGCAACACGTTGTGACCCCAACCTGTCACTGAATCTGTGCCCCGTGAACGTGTGGAGAGGTGTTTTCTGGTGGCTTGGCCGTAACCCTGTCCATCAGTGACAGGGTGTGGATTCCCAGAACTTGCAGACACAGTGCATTGTGAGAATCCACACGCAGTTTGAAAGCCAGGAGTCTCACCTGGGCGTGGCCATGTGGGCGGGGCCTGGGCCCGGGAGTCACCGCCCACCGATGGGCCCTTCCAAGAGCACCCATCTCCTCTTCCCGCCCTGCAGGCGATGGAGCTAGAGGTGCCAGTGCTGGCCAGGAACATCCCTGGGAACGCTGCCATGATCCGGCATGGGGCCACGGGACTGCTGTTTTCCAACCCTCAGGTACGGGGCGCCCTGTGTGGGGGCGGTCTTTGCGTGCATTTCTCTCTGGGTCCGAGACATGTGCGTTTTATCAGCGCTCATCACCCCGGTCACGGTCAGGGCAGCCCTGTGTGACACGGCACCGGCTGTGACCACACAGGAGCCCCCGGACGTCCGGCTAGAGGAACCTGGGGGTGTGACCTGAGAGACCTTCCTGGTCACACTGTTGATGAGCCACGTGACCTCAAGACAGTCACTTCCCCTTAGATGCTCAGATTTCTGATTTGTAAAAATTCTCACCTGAGGATATGTTTACTGATTTTAGAGAGAGGGGAAGGGGGGAGAGAAAGAGAGAGACCTGTTGCCCCCTACACGTGCCAGGACTGGGGACTGAACCTGCAACCTTTTGGTGTGTGAACAGTAAGAGCCCTGTGGCCAGGGCCCCATGTCCGATTTTGTGACGGACATCCTCACGTGCAGCCTTGTGGTTCCAGAACGTGTGCTGGGGTGCAGGGGGGCGGCGCATCTGTGTGATCCCTGGCAATCGTGTGTTCGGCGCCGTGTGCCACATGGGCCAAGTGCCAGGTGCAGACACAGATTTGAGAGTGAAGCAAAGGCCTCAGGCGGTGGGTGTGCGGGTGGCCAGTGACACCAGGGCCACAGGTGCCGGGCCTCCCAGGAGTGGGGGGGGCTCCCCTCCACAAGACTCCTGGGGCCCAAGGCAGCACCCTCCAGCACCAGCCAGCATACAAGCCCCCGAGGGCTGTGTGCAGGGAGCGTGGCTGTGCTCTGAGCCTGCAGCTCTATTTTCTCCCCCGGATGAGTGTTGTGAATTGTGACCACGGCTCTTCCAGGTGTGGCATGGGCTGATGTGCCCCGTCCCCACCCCAACCCTGTCCCCACCCCTGCCCCACCCCTGCCCAGTCTGCGGTGAATGCCCATTGTGGGCCAGGCTCCTGTTCTTGGAGTCGTCAGGGTGAAAATGAGGTTCTCCTCACAACCTCTTTATGAAGCGCCTGTTATGTTCAGATGCGCAGGGATATTCACACTTAAAACTCAGAGTTGCTGCAAATATCTGAAAGTTCGGGGAGTCCCTGCAGCAGAGGTTTAACCCCAGGTTGCATTCCCTTCCTCCTCCTACGTTTGGGGGTTCACCTCCGTCTCCAGCTGCTTACCACATGGGCATGCACACCCAGTGGCATCCTGCTTCGAGGGTGGGGACGCTGCAGGTGGTCAGGCACCAGCCAGCCCCTGGGACACCCTGCCCCCCGGGGAGCAGGTATGGACAAATGGTAGCCCAGGGCTTATCTGCAGGGCGGTGTTAATGCCCCTCCTTTTGGGTGAGTTTCTGGCAGTTGCTTGTTGGTTCTCCAAACAGAGGTACATTGCTGGCCGGGCTTCAGGTCAGAGAACGTTGTGTTCTCCCTGATGAGGGGTTTTATCCTCCTGTCCCCACACACAGTGCTTCCTCATCTCCCAGAGCTTGGCGTCAAAGCCCCATGGCCTCTCTGTGAACGTCGGAGAAGCAGCCGCTTCCACGAGGGCTCAGCGGGCTGAGCACCAGCAAAGCTGTGTGGGTGGCCCGACCTCAGAGAGCTCCTTGTAAGGTGTTACTCCTTCTATTTGCAAGTGACTGTCCTGTCGCTACCATGAGCAGGTCCCTTCTGCGGGTAGCTGGCCCCGGGGAGCTCTCAGACGCCGTCCTGCCATGCCCACCCACCGCTCCTCACTGATGTCTTCTGATTCCAACGTGAGTGTTACTTCTTCACAGCACAGCTTTTAAACAATACAACACTTTGCTTTTCATACACAGCGGGGCTGCATTTTTAACACAGTTTGAGAAAGTGTACCAGGCATGGTGTCACACATAGCTTTGTTTCCTCTGTAGTTGTGAGGAGACCACCTAACAATGGGGTGGGGGTGGTGAGATGGTGATGGCAATGATGATGATGGTGATAATGTAGTGATGATGGTGATGGTAGTGATGGTGGTGATGGTGATTGTGATGATGACAATGATGATGATGATGATGGTGGTGGTGATGGTGATGGTGGTGGTGGTGGTGGTGATGTGGTGATGGTGATGATGGTGATGGTGGTGATGTGATGGTGGTGATGTGGTGATGGTGGTAATGATAGCTATCATTTATCAGGTGCTTATTATATTCCGAGCATTGCATGAATTCCTGGCATTCTGCATGAATTTCCATATGTATTAAAGTTTATTTCTTTTTCCTACAAATGGTAATGAAGTTGATGGTGAATCAACAGTTTAACATTTGGGAGAAGTGGGGGTGTTGGGGGACTAGCGCCCTCTGAACGTTTGGTCGGGTGCAGCTGTGCTCAGCTCTCGAGGGTTTCCCTTGGAATCCGAGTGATTCTGGACACATTTCTGATTCCTGTGCTCACCCCCACCTGTCAGAGGGTGAGGACAACACACGAGTTGGGGGCCGAGAAAAGGTACACAAAGGGGCGCTTCTGCACCTCAGCCGGAAGCTGTGTGTGCTCAAGTCCACAGTGTCCCTGCTGCTGCTCGGTGCCCAGAGCATGTCAACCACCTGGGTGCCGCTGCTGGGCTTGTGCCCGTGCAGGCGAGAGGCAGGCAGGTACTGTGAGAGCCGCATCCCCTGCTGGCTCACTCCAGGCCCCTCTCTCTTCAGGGAACTGGGCAACACCATTGGCCCTGCAAAGTATCATTTCTCTTTCTCACTTTAATTTTTATATCTCTCCAAAATTTTTAATTTCTAACCGAGCATCTGTGATTGTTGGAAGTATAACCAGTGGTGGGCTGTATGGGCCCCTCCCCTGCCTCCTAAAGCCACATGCATGGGCGCTGGGAGCTCCCAGTGCTCAGTGACGGCCATGCCAGCCCAGGACGGGACCGGGCCAACGTGCAAGAACTGAACCAGGAGTCATGCCAAAGCCTGTCTCCACGGACTTGCAAATAGGCAGCGGTGTCCTTTACTGCACAGCTTTGGGGTGAAGGGGGCTGTTCCGCGTCCTCTCCCCACGAGGCACTGGCTTCTCCCTGCGGTCAGCATGTCCCCTCAGCGGTCAGGTGGGCACCGCCTGAGTCCAGCTGAGGAAATCCCAGAATCTGGGGAGGGCCGCTCACTAGCCCTGACAGGGAATGTCCCTGACCTTCAGCCCCCCGCATCAGGGTCACTGCACTGGGGCCCCAGGTGTGTCCCCCTTCCAACCCTGTCTCTCTGCCTCATCTAAGCCTGTGCTTTCTGTTTGGCCTTCCATGCGGAGAGGAGAAAGTGTATTTGATCACCGCCTTTCCTGGAAACTATCAGTCACGGTTGTGTTGTAAATGGTCGTATATTCTATAGAAATCCCAAGCAGGGGGCTGGGTTTCAGCTGAAGCCTCTGCCTCACATAAATCAAAGATAGGGCCAGTCACCCGATAATATAGCAAAGCTCCCAGCCTCTCAAACAATTTCATGAGAATGTGGTTCTGTTACGAGATGGGAATAAATATGTTATATTTTTATTATAAAAGAAAGCAGTGCCCTGGCTGGTGTGGCTCAGTGAATTGAGTGCCAGCCTGTGAACCCAAGAGTCTGTGGCTCAATTCCCAGTCAGGGCACATGCCTGTGTTGCAGGCCAGGTCCCCAGTAGGGGGCGTGCGAGAGGCAACCACACATTGATGTTTCTCTCCTTCTCTTCCTCCCTCCCTTCCCTGCTGTCTAAAATTAAAATAAATAAAGTCTTTAAAAAAAAGAATTATTTAGAAAAAAAACGAAAGAGAACAGCAATTTCCTAGATACGCAACACCCAAAAGCGCAATCCCACTCTCCCATGAATATCACTGTTCATTACTGCTGGCCATGAAAGCCACTCAGAGTCTAGTTAACAGCAGTTTTGAGAGCACGGGGACCTTCCCTTTGAACAGCAAGCAGTGCATGTCCCTCGCAGGCCTGGCCGCATCACTGGGACCTACACGGTTTGGGGGACGAGGACGACGTTGGTGGCGATGTCCTGCCTGGCTCTGCCCTGTGTCCTTTGCCGTCACTCACTCGGCTGCCCCACGCTCTGCCAGGAGCCCTGTCCTTGCCTCTGACGATAGGGTGAGGGAAGGGGCCCACGAAGCCGCCCTCGACTCAGGCGCAAGCAGAATAAATGCTGAGTGTCCTCTCCTGTCCCTGAGCACCTTTCGCCACCCGGATAATCCTAATTTTCCTGCCCCCGACGGGTTTAATGTGGCAGATGGGGCTGCGGGGCAGCGCTTTCAGCACAAGTCTGAGAGCCCAGCAGAGAGAGAGAGAGAGACCTCCTGAGACTCAGCACCAGCGGCAATGCCAGGCCAGCCCAGGCCAGTCCTGGCCCCCTTCCCCCAGGGGTCTGGGGTGGGACTGCATCCAGTGACTGACTGACTGCCCATCGCCCCTTTAGAGGCGATGGGGGTGCTCAGAGAGGTCACCTGCTCACCTGAGGCCCCACAGCCAAACTCTTTCAGAAGAATTTGAATCCAGCTGACGGGGCAGCCTTGACACTGGACCACACAGGTAGCTGGAAGCCACAACCAACACAATGGAAAGCAGCCAGGGCCAGAGGGGCGCCGAGCTTGGGGCACAGGGGCCCTGGCCTGGAGTCGGGCCCCACCCTCGCCTCAGCTGAGACTGAAACCAGGGAAGAAATTGTGATGGGAAGAGTCGGGGCCAGGAAAGACATGCTGGTAGGGGCGATAGAGGGAAGATGGACAGGGGGGCCTCAGCGATGCCCCCCACAGGCTTCATCCTGCCATGTGTGTATACTGGGTCAGCCAAAGAGTTTGTTTAGTTTTTTTTCTGTAAAACAGAGACACAGTTCTCATTCTCACCAATGACTCGATTGATTTAAATAGTTCGAGGATGTCAGCTGTCTCCTGCAGGGTAGGACGCGGATTGTTCCCAATTAACATCGCGATTTGATCACTATCAGCTTCAGCTGGTCTGTCTCACCCACCGTGGGAGCATCATCCAGCGAGAAATCTCCACCACGAAACTTCACAAACCACTTCTGACACGTTCAATCAGTCACAGCACCTTCTCCACACACTGCACAAATCTTTTTTTTGCATTTCAGTTGCATTTTTGCCTTTCTTGAAATAATAAAGCCTCTCCAATATTACAATGGCTACACAAAAGTTGACCAATTTTGGTGTATTTTTTTAAATGCATGCTGATGTGACAGCTATCCCAATACAATCCAACAAAATGATTTCAAATGAAGTTAAAGACAACTAGGCGCTACTAGGGCCATCGTACAGGAAAACACCGAATGAACCTTTTGGCCGACCTATACATTACATTTCTTACCCTGCCCCGACGTCTGCATCCACTCTTGTCCCTCCTGTAGGCCGTTCTCTCCAGAGTGGGGCAGGCGGATACGGGGAGACCAGGAGCCGATGCAGGCTTTGGGTGCCTTTGCCAACCCCTTAGCCAGCGACTCACACCTGTGTCTTCCCTTCCTCCCCCGCAGGAGTTTGTCCAGCTGGCGAAGAGACTGGTCAGTGACCCCACACTGGGAAGGGGCCTGGGGGCCAGTGGCCGGGCGTACGTGGGGACACACCATGCCTGGTGGGCAGAAAGAGACACCTACCAGCACCTCATCCGGACACTTGAGGCGGGTGCTGGTCGCCGGGCCTGCTGAACAATGCCCCCCTTCTATGCATCTGAGGGGCACCAGGGCCACGCCCCCACCATCCGGGCATCGCGAGGAGAGGGTGGGAGCAGCAGAGCCCTGGGTCTGGATCAGGCTGAGCAGACACCCCACACACGGCCCAGCGATGTCTCAGGTCTCAGGTCCTGTCCCGAGAAGTGGCAGGTTGTGAGATGCCGTTGTCTGGGAGCTGGACTCTGCCCCAGGGGAAGGACGTCCCGGAGGCTGGACTGCACTGCACCGACCATCGCCAGCATCTGCGTCCACACCAACATGCACACACCTCGAGCAAGCGCTCCGGGGAAGGGAGTGTTTTTAAGTGAATAAAGTGTGTTGCTATTGGTAGTGCAAAAGTAACTAACTGTTCTTTGTTCCTGGGAGCAAGACACAGACCCCGGTCCTCACGGACTCCAGAGCAGCTCGAGGGAGGGGCTGGAACGCTGTCCCTCCTTCAATACCCAGGCAGCGGCGGAAAGAAATGCCTTTCCATCAACACCCTGCCCGGCTCTGTTTCCTGCTCAGTTAACTTTATGTTCAGACATTCTGTGCCCCTCACTTTGCTGATGTGCAGCAGCTACGAGCAATGTCTGCGACCGTCTCCACGCTGAGCCTGAGGGACTTCTGGTGCCGAGGGACATCCAATGGGGGGGGGGGTATAGTGAAAGGGAATGACTTCATTTTTGTTTGTGGCTGCAATCTCATGTTGAGAGATTGTTTTTACGATCCACTTCCTTCAGACCCATAACTAGTCTTTAAAATGCCCAGGCCCAGAGCAGCGTCCTTGCGAACAAGGACGCCATTCTGCCGAGCTACCACACCTTCCACTCAAGGCTCAGGAGCCGAGACCCGGAGACACTGCACCAGCCTCAGCGGGAGGCCTGGGCCAGGCCTCGGAGCCTGGTGATCTCGGGAGCAGGCACTTTGTCTGGGGAGCGTTTTCTCCCGTGGCGTGGGATACACATCTGGGTCGGAGGGTTAAGACCCCAACATCTGCCAGGTGCTGGACAGCGGGGGCCCAGCCATGCCCTGGGCGAGCTTCCCCACCTGGTATTCGGTGTGAATTCCTCCTGGCAAACAGCTGCAGAACCTCAACACAGCACACGGAGGCTCCATCTCTACGTGCACTTAGCTCCATGCTGCCCTTCGTGTCTGGGTGCATTTAGGGGCATGGTGGGCAAACAGCCCCCCCACCCCCCGACACATGAGATGGTGGGCGCGCAGCTGCGTTTACCGAGCTGCAATGCCACCCCTGCCCCCATCCATGGGTAAAGCAAAGCGGATCAAAGTGCGGCTCGGGGCACAGGGCTCTGCCAACAGTGTGAATGTGCCTTGAGGCTGAGCTTCTGGGACATAGCAAAGGACGCCCATCCCCAGGTGCCTCCCGGACTCAGGCTGCACCCACGTACCTGTGCTGGGCAGAGAGCAACCCCACACATTCCCACTCTTGGTCTCGTCAGGGATCAGCTGGCCTGCATTTCCACGGGTCAACCATGACACTGGGCTTGTTTGCTGAAACTCTGTCTGCTCCTCTTCTTCCTCCGGTCCCAGCCCAGCCCACCTGGTACGGCCCCCAAGGACACCCTGGGCTCAGGGCCAGGCATTCTCCTGCTGGCTTCTCCCAGCCTCGCTCAGCCTTCCCCACAGGACAAAACCCTGTGCCGCAGCCCACGACACGAGATGCCTGCAGACCTACGGCCAGGGTGTCCCCTATGGTGAGAATCATCAAGGGCCCTTCCCAAAGAGTTGTCTCTTCACCAAGTCAGGATCTGTCTGTTACTCCCACACCCCCTTAGCGAGTGTCCCCAACAGCCCCGTGGCCCTGCAGGTGAGCAGCTAGAGGCTCCAGCCAGGCCCAAGTCACAGCTGGGCTGGTTAGGGCCTTCTCTCTGTCTCTGTCCATCCGTCTGTCTCTTTCCCCCAACACTGCCATGACTATTCCCATAGCCTATGTGGTTAGCTGTTGGTGACATGCTAGGGAATGTAGCCAGCAGGTGGCTGAGACAGACAAGTGTTCACCCAGGTCCGGGGGAGCAGAAAGGGGTCCGAGTATGTGACCCCAAACTTGCCCCTCTGGCATGCGGTCTATTTTCGGCTGCAGGCCATCGAGAATCAGCAGATGCAGAGAGGAGCCCCTGGACGCCTCCTTGTCTCAGAGCAGACTTCTGAGGGACTAGGTCACCACCCATCCCATCTCCAGGGACTTTTACAACCATGGAGAAGTCCCAGAATCGGCACCCAGGTGGCCTCGCAGACCGGCGCCACTGCCCCACCCTCATACCCATCAGGATCCCCACATGCTCACCCTCCCGCAGTTTGGGGCCCCAGGAAGGTCAGGCCACCGTCCCTTGGTCTTGTCCCCTCTCCATTGCTGCATTTCTTGATTGCACGACCTGCAAGTCTCCAGGTGTGACCACCCAGGGGTCTTCACTTCCTTCCTCTCCTTCTGGTTACTTGTCTTTGTCAGGCCACATGGCCCTGGGCGCTGAGCTGAGGCCGAGGCGGGAGGTCCCTCAATTCTAACATCACACTTATTCTGAATGAGTTAACATACTTAAGGAGAATCATTATTCGTGGACACATACGTAGTACAGAGCTGGAACTTCGATCGTTAGGTCCTGAGGACAATAAGACTTCACTCTTTTTAGAACATTTTGTCAATGCCTGGAGCTGGCTGTGCTTGGGGTTGACCCTATAGGCCAGCGCTGTCAAAGTCGTTTCCACCGGGGGCCATGTCAGCCTCGGGTCGCCTTCAAAAGGCTGAATGTAACTTTAGCACTGAATAAATGTAATTACTCCTTAGACAGGGGCAAGGAGCTCCGTGCTGCCGCCGGGTAGAAACAAGGTGCCGGACGGGATTCAGCCCTCGGGCCTCGTGTTTGCCACCTGCGCTGTAGGCCGTGGCACCACCTTTACACAGCGATTTCCTGGGTTATTTGGTGGTGGAAGAATATGCCACTACCTGGACCGATGAGCGCCTTTCGCACTCGCCCCCAGGTGCGCGCACACGGTTCTTCGAGGAGATCAGACAGCTCCAAGCTTCCTGAGCTGGGGAGTGGAGCCCAGCATGACCGCAGGAAGCTCAGGCTGTGGAAGAGTGGGATCCTTGGCTACAAGTGTCTGAGGAGCATTGTAATTTCAGGAGAAAACAACAGAAGCCAAGACCATCAAAGCTTCTCAGTCACCAAGCAGGGGTTTCCAAGGGGGAAGGTCTGAAGGTTCAAATGCAAGGTCCAGAAGCCCAGGCCCGGGGACCGAGGTGTCAAGAACAGAGGAGGGGCCTGGCCCCCCACTGGGGATGCAGGTGGAGCAGGTGTGTTGAGCAGGTGGAGGGGCCTGGGCCCCGCCCCAAGACGCTGGGTGACCTGGGCACAGCCACCAAGGTAGCCCCTCCTCATGGAGCTATGGGATGGTGGTGGGCCCAGGGCCACACCCGGTCCCCAGTGACGCTGGAGAGGAAGATGCGACCTGTGTGGTGTCCTGAATCAGTGTATCAGCATTTGCCTCGTTGGGGCTGAATCCGGCCAGTTCCGGGCAAGCTTGTCAGCAGAGGCAGAGAGTGTAGAGTCTCGATGCCGGTGGGCGCTCACTCCCTCTGGAGGCTCTAGGAGGCTCTTCCCGCCTTGCTTGTCTGGCCCCTGGTGGCTCCAGGTGTCCCTTGGCTTGTGGCTGTACCCCCCGGGTCCTGGCCTCCATCCCCGCATGGCTTCTCTGGGTCCCTGTATGCTGTGAACTGAATTGTGCCTCTCCCCAACCCCCAAATCTCCATGCTGCTGCCTGAACATGTCCCGTGACTACGTTTAGGGAGGAGGCCTTAGGGAGGTAAGGAGGGGTCAGCAAGGTCATGCAGGGGGTCCTCCCCCATAGGACAGCAGAGCTCTCCCCAAGAGAGCTCTGTGCACTGAGGAGAGACCAGGCGAGGTCACTGCAAGACCGTGGCTACATGAGCACCAGGGGAGAGGCCTCACCAGACAGCGGCCCTGGCGGCTCCTTCACCTTGGACTTCCGCCTCTAGAGCCCTGAGAAGATGCTGCCAGCTGCTTGCGGCCCCTGAGCAGACCAGGTCAGGTCTTCTTTTCTGTCTCCTAGCAGGACCCTCCCATGGGATTTGGGCCTCGCTCCATCCTGGCGGGTCACATCTTGCACCCTCCACTGAACTCCATTTGCAAAGGTGCCTGTCACCCTGGGGTCTCCTTCTGAGGTCCCTGGGGGCACAACTCTGGGAAGACCTTCCCAGACCCTCCCGCTGCACCGCACGCGTGGCTTTCAACTGCAGGCGCTGGCCGGGCCTCCGGTGCACGCAGTCCGGGCTCCAAGGGCCATCAGATGCTTAGGAGCCGCTCAGGGGCGTGCGCTGGGCACGCAGGGTGACCATCCACAGTGTGGCCCCGAGTGAGCGCAGACACCGGCCCACCCCCACTCTGCCCTGCCCACTACTTCTCGCCAGCCGTGCTGCATGGCGTGTCCCAGGCGCACGAATGCCCGGACCATTACGTAAATGTGCACCAACCAAAGTTAACAAGTATATTATAATTTGTTAGAATAAGTAACTTATGAATATTTATAATTTTATATGTATTTATTTATTTATACTCAAAATTAAAATGATCTATAAAAGAGACAAGTATTGTATGAATTCACTCAGATGTGGAAATTAAAACACAAACAAATGAATAAATAAAACAAAACACAAATAGGCCCATGGATGCAGTGGGCTGATGGGGGCCAGAGGAGAGGGGTTGGGGGACAGGGGCTAAAAAAAATGTTTTAAGACACAAAATTAATTACTTTTAATTGATTATAATTAAAATAATCTATCATTTCAAATTGCATCTATGATTATGTTTATAATAACCAAATACATAAACACAAATACATTTTATTTATTAACTTTATTAACTATAATGAAAATTTATCTGCAGTTCAAAAAATTTCTTCTTTGTAATTATGTATAAAACGCAATGCATAATAGAACCTTTGACCTAGCCGTTTAACTTTCAGGAGCTTATCCCAATGGCAGAAGGAGGGATGATTGACAAGGTTTGCGTAGAAGGCACGTCCAACACGGGGTCAGGGGTGACGACCGAAGACTTCCAGCAGTGCCGATATCCAGAAAGCACTGGTCAGTTCCAGGGACTTGGTTCCGGCGCGGCTGCAGCACACGCAGCCTTTAGAAATTGTATTGTAAGTGACAGGCCTCAACGAAGGGACACGGGCACTGTGGCACCTGGAGTGTGAGCTCAGTTTTTGAAGTTTGTGCTTCTGTACGCAGAAACCCGAAGTTGTAATAGGGCACACATGTGAGTGTGGATGTTGAAATTATGGGTAGTGTTTCTTTTCTGTTTCTTTTTAAAATATTTTATTTTATTTTTTATTTTTAGAGAGAGGGGAAGGGAAGGAGAAAAAGAGGGAGAGAAACATCAACGTGTGGTTGCCTCTCACATGCCCCCTACAGGGGACCCAGCCTGCAACCCAGGCATGTGCCCTGACTGGGAATCAAACTGGTGACCCTTTGGTTTGCAGGCCAGCGCTCAGTCCACTGAGCCACAGCAGCCAGAGCTATTTTCTTTTTTAAATGTTTATTTTCATGTGCATTCTTCTGTGGCTTTCAAGTTTTTCCAAAGTGAGCATGCGTTATGTTCGGTAGGATAACAATGATACTTCAGAGATAATCAAGCAAAGAAAATCATTACTAAGCCCTGACTCCCCCGCTCCTGCAGTGACCGTCTCTCCAGCCCCTGTGGGGCCCAAACCCTAATGTGAGTGCTCTCACACTCCTGGGATGAACTAGCTGAGGCAGGGGGCACAGCAAAGCGGGCCTCCCCTCTTTCCCTGGGCAGGGGTCAGCCCGCTGTGTCTGTCCGCTGTGAACCACGTAGAGGCCGCTCCGTGTGAGAGCCTGACGCTTGGTCACAGGCAAGCTCAGCGCGTTAAGTGCAGGCGTTTGGGACGCCAGCTTCCATCCCAAGGGGACCAGAGCACGCCAAAGACTTGAAGGCCAGCCCAGGAACATCAGATCAGCCACAGGGGCTCAACGCCGGAGCCCTCTGAGCTCACCCTTCCTGGCACCACTTAGTAACCCAGAGACCAAGTCTGAAAACCTCCTGGGAGGGGGCTTTATTCTTCCTGGTGGAAGGTGGGGGCGGTGAACCACTTTGGAAAAAGAAAATGGCCCTCTTTCTCTGTGAGCAATTTATAACTCAGGGCAATTTATACTGAGAACCATGTAACGAGTCCCTCACTGGAACAGGACTTGAAGCACCAGCCTCCTCTGGACCTCGCTCCTGCCTCTGGCGGAGTTTCTGCAGCTGAGCAGCAGTGCTCAAAGCTGAGGCTGTGACTCTGGGAGAATCTTTGTGGTTATTCTTTTTCACCTATAACATTTCCCAGAAAATATAGAGAGAAACTCTTTGTCATGGGCTTGGCACGAGCGATGGGCACTTCCGTGTGGAAACCAGCTGTTTAACACCTCAGCGGGAGCCGAGAGTTTTTCTTTAAGGTGTCCTGTGTGAGTCCATCTCTCTCCAGTGGTGTTGGGTGGGACAGAAGCCAGGCACCACCAAGGCCACAGCGCCATCCGCCCCACCTCGTGGGCGAGTGGTGGGCTCTCAGGATCCATCATGACCTGTGAGGATGTCTTTCCATGGTACCCCCCTGTTCTCATTACATTAACAACGGTGGGCTTTTCTGGACAGAACTTGTACATGGTTCAGAGTCTTCCCAAATATCTAGGAAGCAAAGCCCTGGGATGGGGTGGGGGCAGGGACTTGGGGGAAAGGCTTGAAGGAGCCACTACTTTGCAGAACCGATATCGTGTTTGTGGTGGAAGTCTCCCCATCTTCTCTTTGATACCCATTCCTCTCACTTGAGTCCCTGTGGTTTAGGTGGGGACTCCCCTGCCCCCCGCCCTGGCTCCAGGGCAGACGGAGACTCTGGGGTCAAGGCCTGGGTCTCCCCATCTTGCAGGTGACTCGGGGTGGCCAGCAGGGCTTGCGAGGGACTGATTCCCCGAAGGTGTTGGGGCCTTCTGGGACCATTTCTGCCCTCCCTTGAGATGCTGAGCTGGGAGACCCGTGAGGCCGGAGCTCCTGGGGGTGCCGTGGGGAAGGGCCCATTTGGGCGTGAGTCAGCGAGGTGGACCTGGAGCCGGGAGTCTCTGAGAGCAGGGGACCCTGGGTCCAGCCATTCTGGATGTCAAATGTCACTGCTTTTTCAGAGCTAGGGAGTTATCAACTCTGTCCTTACCCCAGTTTTTCCCAAAGTCCAGTTGAATTTCTAAGAAACGTGATTTGCATTGTTATCTCTGAAGCAAACATCAAGGGGATGACTGTCTCCCTAGAGAAGGTAGAATTGTGACCCCCAAAAGGTGTGTGGGAGCCTGGACCCCACGACCCGTGAACGTGACCCCTGAGGAAAGAGAGTCGCTACAGATGGGCTCCAGTTAAGATGGAGTCGAAGTTGGGCGGGGCGGGGCCTTCTCCCAGCTGGGGGCCTGAGCCAAGAAGGGGCAGTGTGGACACAGAGACACCCAGGGACGGTCATATGACACCAACACACAGGTGGGAGGGACATCTCTCCCAGCCGGGGGAAAGCCAGGGGTGCCAGCGACACCAGAGCCGGGGACAGGCGCGAAAGGGGGATTTCCTTCCTGCTCACACCCCCAGAGGCTGTTCTCTGCTGTCGGCCCCAGAACCTGGGGCCTCTGGGCTCCAGAGAGAGCAGAGCGGCTGTTGGAGCCCCTTGGTCTGTGGCCACACAGGCTGGCAGAGCTCAGGAACACTCGCACCTCCCAGAATGCATGCAGCCTCCGTACCTCTGTCCTGCCTGCAACTTCGAACTACACAGGCCAGCATTTTCCCCATGCCCCCGCACCCCCCCCAACACTCCCACCAGGCAGAGCCCGAGAGGAGGGGTTTTCCGGCTGGTGGGGCTGCCTCTGGCTCAAGTCAGGCTGGAGTCTGCAGCTCTGGCCACAGCACCCTCCTACTCTCCCTCCTTCCTCCCCTGCTGCCCCCTGCCCTGGAGTTGTGCAGGTCCTCAATGCCTGCTGAGCTGGGGACACAGCCCTGGTGGGAGGGGCGGTGTCCCTGGCTTCCCTGCCCCTGCCAGAGCCTGGATGGTTGTTGCTGCAGCGGAGGCCCCTGGCAACGGGGACAGCCACACCTGGGCAGTGACCACAACTGGGGTGCTCGGCTCAGCTGCGAGCTTCCCTGGAGGGAACCGGAGAAGTGGCTCACGCCTGCACAGGGGGGTGTGCAGGGGGCCTCATCGTCCATGTGGGGGGAAGGGGGTCAATGTCCCAGGCAGCCCCGTGCCCAGCTGGCCCCTGTCACGGCCAGCTGCCCTCAGCCTGCTTGTAAACTGACCTGCCCAAGACCTTCTGGTCAGCAGACGCTGTCTTGGGTTCCACCGTATCCCCCAAGTTCCTGTGTGGAGTCCTGACCCTCCTCACCAGATGCGACCTCGTTTGGAAGCCAGGTCCTTGCAGCTGTGATCCGTTAAGATGAGGTCACACCAGATGGGGGCCCCAATCCAACAGGCCTGGCATCCACACAGGAGGGGACTTGGACACAGGCTCCCACACACCATGTGGGACCTGCTGTGAAGGCAGAAGTCGGGGTGAAGGTCTACGAGCCCAGGACCCTGATGGCCACTGGGGAGAGGTCAGGGACGCAGCCCTGCCTGGACTTCCAGCCCCCAGCGGGGGCAGTCTGCCTGGGGAAGGAACACAGGGGCTGGGGGTCATCAGAGCTCAGGGCCTGAGAAGCCGAGAGAAGCCACGGCCTCCTCTGGGAAGGGGGTTCGGACGAGCTGGATTCCCGTGCCTGGGGTCTCGGCTGAGGTCCCAGGTGGGCGGCTCACGGGCTGGAGGGCCGGCGGGTGGCAGCGAGGAGGAGACTGGCCAGGTGTGTGAGAAAACAAGCAGCATCGCTGACTTTATTCACAAAGACCCTGCTGACACAGCAGCTCCTGAAGGCTCCCGAACACCTCCACCCTTCGGGTCTGGGCACATGGGTCAGGGGATAGGCCTCAGCCCCTCATGCTGCATCCCCTGCATGAAGATGTCCTGAGTTTTCCTGAGACGTGCAGGCTGCTCTCTGCCAGAGGGCACCGCCCGTTCCCCCGACCTCAGGCACGCACAGCTCCCTCCGCCTGCATCTGTCCTCCCGACTCTGGGAGACTTGGCTCAGCAGGACTATGTCCTTGGCTCCAGGAAAGCGGACTTTGCACTCTGGGTCAGAGAGACAGTCTGGGTGAGGAGGGGCGGTGGCTGCACCAGTGATGCCTGTCCTGCCGGGGTGGCAGCATCAAGCCCACTGTGCCCACCGGATAGGAGCACAGAGTTTTTGAGGGAAGACAGACTTCCGGTTGTTTTAGGTGAAATGGGCAACATGCTGATGTTGACTCAGTCTGTTCTGGAACCTGCTCTGTTGTCCTGTGTGAAAACTATGGCGATTCTGCTGTCTCCCACCCCTGCCGCAGGCAGGCGGTGGGGCCTGGAGTGCTCTCGGCTGGGTGTCCAGGGCCTGCAGCATCTCCTGCACATAGTAGGTGCTCAGTGGTCACCCCTCAAACCAACCAGACACTGTTCACAACCACTCAAGGATTTCACGCCACCGCTTCCTTCTGTGGAGTTATCCTGGGGCTGCACCGATGACAGAAACCTTGAGACCAACCTTTCCAACCCAACCTGGGGTCACCGCGGCTGCGACATGGCACAGGACTTGACACCTGAGCATGCAGGTGACCCAAAGGAAGGACAGTGCGCATTCTGTTGTAGCAGGTCCCTGGGAGGCTGGGGACACGCCTGCCATGGGTCCCAGCAGCTTTCAGCAGAGGCTGCGCGTGGATGTCTGTGAACCCGTGCAGGTCCTGGAGGTGGGACGTTCACAGCCCAGTGCTGTCCTTGCCACCTCGCTGCGGAGAGCAGCACTCACGATGTGGGGGGGCCATGCCGGACCCTCAAACCCTGGGTTTCTGTTCACTGAGGCCGTGGCATGGGGACGGCATCTGTAACTGACACCGGCCCCTCGGAGGGGTCAGCGTGGGGCGGACAGAGGCAGACTCTGTGCGCATGGCTGGGAGGTTTCTGAGTCTGTCCTATGCCCTTCGACCTGCAACTCGGTCTGCTCACGGATGGGTGGTGGGGGCGGCTGCAGCAGCAAACAGAACAGCATGAGGGGAAGGGTGGAAGAAGCAGGGGCGAGTGTCACTGAAAGAGGTGACAGTTAACCACCCAGCGGACAAGGTGAGTCAGCGTGGGCGCCGGAGCGGTGGCCTCTGGTGGTGTCTCAGGACAGTAGGGAGCAGCTTGGCTGGAGGGTGTGCTGAGAGTCACAGTGTCAGAGGTGGGGCCACACACGTCCTCCAAGGAGGATTTGGTGACGTGCAGACAGAGCCAGAGAGTGGTGGGGAGGTGGGGGAGGGAGACACCCAATGGCAGAGGGACAGGCTCAGAGAGACACCACGGGAGGGATGGCAGAAGGGACCCAGGGGGAGCAGGAGGGAAGCACAGCAGGGCCTCCAGCCCCCCCATGCCCCTCCCACCGGGTCAAGGGCTCCACCATGTCTGTGCCTGAGTGTGAGTGGCTGAGAGCCCACTCAGCTCTCCCTGGGCCTCCGTGTTTACAGGATTCGCCTCTGCGGGGTGTCGGAGGGGTCCCAGGGCCCTTCTGACTTGGGGCCATGGGCCTGACCAAAACCATGTGCTCACAGAGCTCACGTGTAAGCTGGCATCGGGGTCCCTCCCACTCTCAGAGGTCATGACCCTTACACTCTGCCTCCCTGTCAGTGGGGACAGGCTTCCTGCCGGCCACCCCTCAGACACCCACAATCTTGACTCTCCTCACCCTGCACAGGCCCTGTGGGTGGCACGGAACTGCCGTCCTCTCGAGAGAAGTGGGGACGAGGGTCAGTCACTGTCGGCCCCTGGGGACCACTGTTTACCCAGCAGGGCTTCTCAGTGGCCGTCGCTGGGAGTGACATGAAGAGCCAGTGGAGAGACGCAGTGAAGGCGAGAAGCTGCCCCCACTGCCCGCAGGGAACCATGGCCTCCACAGAGGCATCGGCGGGCGCGTGCGCATGCGCACGGAACAGGACGGGCCTGCTAGGAAAAACGCTCGGCTCTTCAACCCTGACTGGGCTCCAGGCCCGTCTGTGGTTCCCACAGAGCGGTACACCGAGCCGCTTAGAGGGACCTGTCCTCTGCCCTGGTGCCTGTCCGCCCCGGTGGGTGACGGCTAGGTCTTTGGACACCAGGCTGCCGGCTCTGGCCCAGGCTCTGGGAGATGGCAGCTCACAGCCACACTCCCAGAGCGACGGCCACCCCACATCCAGCGGCACGCTTCTGCCTGACTGTGGTCAGCCTTTGCCTGCAGCCCTGACAGGTGGGGCTATGGGGACTTCACAGTACCCGTCACTCTGATGGACCGGACAGGGCTGCGCTTTCCTGGACACTCCCAGCAGCTCAGAGACTCAGCCCCCATCTCCTTCCAAGTCACAACAATCCTGCCACGCGGGATGGACACCTTGGTGTTGTCACTGGACGGCGGCATGTCCACGGGGACCTGGGCTCCCTGGCCAAGCCAGGCCATCTGCCATCCTCTGGGGCTGTCGGTCAAGTCCCTTCCTGTTGTCTATCTCCCCTGGGGGCACTGTGCCACCCGCCGCAGATAGAAGGTGGGAAGACACGGGAGAACCACAGTCTGTGCCCACCAGCTTACACACCGTCCCGGAGCCTGGCCAGGGGGCCGTCCCCAGGGGGCAGGGCCGGGCAGACCCAGTCCCCACAGTCCTCGATGCCTGACCCTGTGGCATGCACAGCGGGGACCCTGTCTTCCAAGGGGGTAGCGGTGAAGGTGGTGAACGTCACTCTTTTCCTCTTGGAGGTGGGGGACGTGGGGGGCTCACTCCTTGGACGGTTCCCGTCCACAACCTCGGGCCCTGCAGATGTGAACAGCTGCCCACCAAGGCTGTTCTGGGAGCTGATGCTGAGCAGGAACTTGCTCTCCTCGAAGTCCAGGCCCTTGTCCACAGCGGCGACGTGCTTGTCGGGGGAGGATGGGAAGTCAGCGTGGCCCCCCAACAGCTCCGCCCGGCCGCTCAGGCCCACCCAGTCGTGGGGGTGACTCAGCCCCTCCTGCTCTGGGAAGGGCTCTCGCTTTCGCCTATACTTCAAGGCGAAGGCCACGCAGTTGGAGAGGAAGACCAGGATGGCCAGGCAGAAGACGCCCAGCAGTGCATACATGCCGATCTCCAGGTCACTCAGCCCCCGGGAGGCCTGAGGGAGGCCACTCTCATCCCCATCCCCATTGCTTCCGGGGAGATCCACCTGGGTGGGGATGCGGGTTCGGCTAGGGGGCATGGGCTGCCGATTGCTGATGCCATCAGAGAGGCCCTCCTGCCCGGGTTTCCTCGGGAAGCTGGACCTCTCTGTCGTGGCCTGCCCTCCACCCATGGTGCCCACAGAAGGGCTGCTGAGTGACAGGCCCTCGTGACCACCCCATTCCTGCGAGGGCTGGTGGGGCCTCCGGTCACTGCCATCGCTTCCTGGGTGCACTTCCTCCCCTGTGTGTCTGCTGTCACTGGCGTTGGGGCTGGCGTCGCTCTGGCTGAACCTCACCCTGATGGGGGCAGTCCCCACAGCGAGTACGCTCTTCCGCTGGGACTTCTGGCAGGACTCGCTGATGAGCATGTCCACCTTCACCAGCGCACCCTGCCCTTCGGACTCTGCGGCGATGACAGGCCACTTGGAGCTGGGGTCTTGGTGGATGGAGACCACCTTCTCGTCCAAGGAGGTGGCCATCAAGGCGAAGTCTTTCCCATCGTAAATGTCCAAGGGAGTGACCGCGCCGTCACTGAACTGCACCCAGCAGCTGAGGGCTGCCTCCTGTGGAGTGAAGCAGGCCATCAGACAGCCCTGGAGCTGGCGATGCCTGGTCTTGGGATCGGGCAGGATGAGGATGGGGGCTTTTGGGCCATGCAGATGTGCGAGTGAGTGGCCCGAAGGGCATGAAGGGAAACCAACCCTCATGGAGGCGTGGCACCGAAAGAGAGCTGCCGGGGGACAGCACCCAGGGTGTGAGCTGCTCGGGGCTGAGGAGGTGAGAGGAGGAGGCCCAGGACCCAGTCTGCACAGCATCAGACTCCACGTCTGCGGACGCTACTGTCAGTGGGACCCTGCCATGTCACCCACACATGTGAGAGACAGTCAACATCACGGTTAAGCTGTAGTGACGCCAGGTCCCCATCCATGCCCCCCACCCAGAGCAGGGCCCCAGGTCTGGAGCAGGACGCCCCAGAGCACAGGCTTCGGGGGCCTGGCACCGCGTGGGGGGATGTCCTGTGTGGGCACAGTCTGGGCTTGGGGACAACGACTGAAACCAGCTAGAGAGGGACCCTGCACACTCCCTGCAGGCTGTTTCCCCCACCTTCTCACCCCCAACCTGGGGGAGACAGGGAGCCCCGCCTCCTGGGCTGAGACCTCCCTGCTCCCGCCCTGTGGGCCGAGCCCTGTACCTGCTGGGGCCTCTGCAGGAGCTCCTGGGCCACGGCGGTGGCAAAGATGGCCCTGTTGCTCCCAGGGCTGAGCTGCAAGGACAGTGTCAGCCCTGTCACCAGCTGCACCCCAAGGTCAGTGATGGTCACCTTCTCATCCAGCACGGTGATGGTCTTTTCAGCCAGGATGGCATCCGACAGTGGGGACAGGACCTGAAACAGGACGACGTGGCAGAGGAAAGCTGTCTGGGCCCCAGAAGTCACTCCCGGAGCATCAAGGAGGCCCAGGCTGGGGGACAGAGTCGGGACAGGCCCGTCTCTGTCCAGTCTCTCTGGGGTCTTCTTCCAACAGCGGGGTCTCGCCTGTGGGTGTTCACTGTATTTGTTAAATCCCAGCAATACGGGGTCCAGGGCAGGACTGGGCTGCAGGACTGGGCTGCGGGACTGGGCTGCGGGACGGGAGCCGCCCTCAGTGTGGGGAGCAGAAGGAGCCCACTGGCTCACTTCGGCACTGATGGGCGACCCAGCCCCAGCAGGGCGGCGCTCTGCCAGCACACAGTGAGGCTCTGTTTAAAACTACTCACTTCATTTGAACGCGCTGTTTGAAAGAAATGTCACAGCACCCACCGAGAGCTACAGGTCCATGTGGGGCAGACACTGAGGCCTTTCTGCCCTGCACCCGGCAACCAGCGTGGCACCAGAGGGAGAGGCCGCAGGTGCTCGGGCTGCCTCAGTGTGCATGGGGCCCACGCTCCCCACCGCCGGACACACTGAGCTGCAATGTGCAACCTGCATCCTCACAAGGGTCCCTGGGTGACACCCCAACCCTCTTTCCTCCATGGACAGTGTGTCCACCTAGACACAGAGCTCATCGGGTGGCAGGGCCCAAGGAGAAAGCCCTGTGTCCTGCCCCCACTTGCCCTTCCCAGTGCAGAAGCCCTGCCCCCAGCCAGCTGATGAGACAGGCTCCGCCTCCCTCCCACAGGCTTCCTGGCTGCTTCCCTTTGCAAGGAGCTGGTGACATTTCTGAGGCTGTCTGCCAGGGTGGCCTCTTTGGCGGCCGGGTATCAAAGCTCCTGGTCCTCTTCAGGTGTCACCCCAGGGTCCCCAGTCTGGCATCACACCAAATGGCAAGAGCACATGACTAGAGTCCTCTGGAGACAGCGGTCACGCGGGTGTGAAACCCAGGGGCGATTGGGAGGGAACAGGACAGGGAAGAAGCCAGGGGCTCAGGAACAGACCACCCACAAGGACACGCTCTACACTCCACTCCCGCCTGGGAAGCCGGCCCCTCCCCTGCCCCCACCACACGCCGCGTGGTCTCTGGGCGCAGAACTGACGCTCAGAGCACCAGGCCCTGCCAGGCCCGCACCTTGGGTCAGATCCAGACATCAGCCTCACTTCGGCCTCGGAACTGGCGGCAGGAGCGGAGCCCTCTGTGTCAGTCAGAGGAGGGGCCACCAGCCCATCCAGGGCAGGCGTGTTCACTGGGACACAAGGGACCCTCTCCGTGAGACTCTCTGCTGCCCTTCAGAACGGCCCGCCCCCTGCCTCAGGGGGCGCCTCACCTGGATGGTGGTCATCCCGAGCTCCCGGCCAACCAGCACTTGTCCCTCGTGCAGCTGGGCGACCCGTGGCTCCTCCACCTGCATGGAGTCCTTCACCAGCTCAGTGACATCCACCTGCCAGTCGGAGCCCAGCAGGTGGGCCAGGTGACCCCCCGGCTCAGCGGACTCAGCCACAAACTGCGTCAGGACCCGCACCATGGCGTGCTGGTACTGGAGCGTGCAGCCCCGCCCTCGCCGCTCCGCGTCCTCCTCCTCCTCACTGTCCCGAGCCGGCCTGCAGAGGATCAGTGCAGTTAGCAGGGCCGGCTCTTTGGGCGGAGGGTGTGTGTGGGGGGGGGGGGGGGGCTATGTGGGAAGGGTGGGGCTACTGTGGGAAGGGAAGGGCTTGTGAGGGTGGAGCTGCATGTGAGGGGCGGGGCTGCTGTGGGCTCAGATCACTGGGCGGTGGGCATGGCACGCAAACTGAATGGAGTGGGGTGCACGCAGAGGTCTGCAGTGTCCCCCATGAGCCCCGCCGCCTGGCTGGCCCTCCGGGGAATCCCCTCTCCTTGACTGTGGGCCGGACCTAGCGGCTTTCCTCCAGTACAAGGTCGGAGCAGAAGTGATGGAATGTCGTTGCCAGGTGAGGGTTAGCAGGTGGGGCCTCCTCTGGCTCGGGGATCTGTCCTCGCTTCATCTCTCGCTCACTCTGAAGAGGCAGGTGCCATGCTGGGAGCGACCCCACGGAAGGACCCGCGTGACCAGATCCTGAAACTGGGGTCCAGTTTCAACCTCCTGGGAGGGCTTAGGCCTGCCAATGACCCCACGATACCCTCCACAGGAGCCCCGAGTGGGAAGGGTGGCCCTCAGAGCCCCAGCTTGGCCGAGCCCAGACCCCCGATCCAGAGGAACTGTGGGGCGGCACCGGGTTCTGGGGTAAGTTCTTGGATGCTGAGCAGTAGACCCCGTGTGCAATGGGCCTGCGCAGGGCTGGCGGAGCCCCCAAGGCCTGGATGGGCGGGCCCTCCAGGGAGGGATGCAGGATGCTGCACGTGGACGATGAAGCTGGAGGCCTGGGGACAGAGGCTGGCCGCCCATTCAGCCTAGGCTGCTCTCTCTTCGGTTGATGCCCTGGAGGTATCTCAGGCTCAGGGACTCTGTGGGAGTCGCCAGCAGTTCCAGCCTCCACACCCACACCCACTCCCAGTCCTGCCCTCCAGCTGGGGGTTAAGAGAGGGACCTTTGTTTCCAGCGTCACATGGGACCCACGCCTTTGTCCTTGAGACCACTCTCTCCCACTGACACAAAGGTGGACATCCAAGGGAAGGACTAGGAAAGCACCCCTCAGATGACTCCCCACTCTACCCCCCGCTGCGCACACACACTCCACTCGAGTTTCCTTCTCTAACTGCCTGTGCTCACCTTGGATGCTGCCTGTCACCTGTGAGTCAGTCCCTGAGCCCAGGCTCCTGTGGGGCAACAGTCTCGGCACCCCCACTGTGCTGTCCACAGGCCTGCTGGGTGGCCAGTGTAGCTGACAGGGACCAGTGCTCTCACACACCGTCGGAACAATGCCCAGCACACGGGAGACAAGCTTGGACTCCGTGCTCCTCAGGTGGAGCAAGCGCAGAGCTCCCTTATCCTGGGATGGACCGCCACGTGGGTGAGGCCGACTGCTCCCGCCAGCCCCCCAGGCTCCAACCAGGGGTCGTGTGCCCTGTCTGTCCCCTTGGCCACAGGGATGAGACCAGGGACTAGCGCACAGTGAAGACGAGGCGCCACTCCAGGACTCTGCGAACTATCAGGAAAGAGGAGACGTCTTTCCGTGGAGTTGCCGAGAAGACAGGAGGGAAGTCTGGGGCCTCACAAGAGGGGCTGCCGGAGCCACGCACTGGGGGATACTGGGGCCTGGCTGCAGCCCCACCGGAGGTTGCCCACCCATCCATGCCCGCGGTGAGCGGTGCATAGGCCTCGGGTTTCTGACGGGGCCTGACAGACACACCCACCTGTCGCTGGGGACGATGGGCACCCTCCAGCCCTTGATCTGACTGAGCTCAGCATCCGAGACCTCGATGTGCAGCGGCAGCCGGGGCGCCCACACCGTCATCTCTAGGGCCCCACTGAGGTGCTGGTAGCTGAAGGTCACCACCACGCCCACCTTGCCCTTCACCTCTTTCCCGTTGACAAAGACGTAGTCACAGCGGTCGGACACCTGCACAGAGAGACGGGCAGGACTTCTTCTCGTACCCCACGGCTCACATATTAGGAGGGAGAGTGCAGGGGAGGGCCAGGGAAACTGCCATCTGAACTCCAGGACTGAGAGAGTGGAAGCATACTGAGATACCAGGTGGGTGGCAGTTTGCATGGCCCTAGGGGATGAGGGAGCAGGGCTGGGCTGGGTGAGCTTGGCGTGGGCAGGGATGGCCACAGCTGCACAGCCCATCAGGTGGGGTCTCAGCACTCGAGACAACCTGGGGGCAGGGGCTACTGTGTTCTCACTTCAGGAGGGTCGGACAGAGGCGGGGGATGTTAGGTGGCAGTCCCAGGATGCAGACCCCACCCCTCGCCCCCACCTCAGCACCCTTTCCAGGAGTCACTGCATGGTCTCCTCAGCGCGCACACCTCCCACCAGCACTCAGAAGGGTGAGGGGGAGCTAATGGGGAACCACCAGGCTGTGCCGACATTGTTAACAGCAGGTTGACTGAAGACCTGCAGGCGAGACAGCCAAGGGCACGGTGGGCCCGTCGCTGAAGCCTGGGGCACAGCCGGGCTGTCCTCCCATGCCCCGCCGGCAGCATAGGGGTGGAACCAGCCCAGGTGGCCTTCTCACACCCGGGCCTGGCCACGCCGTCCTCGCCTCTGGGTCATCCGTCCTCACCCCTGGGCTCTTCTTGTCCAAGTCTTCTGATTCTGCATCAGGCTGAATCTTCATAGATGGGGGGGATGTGGAGGGGGGGGCACGGTGGAGGGATTACTGCTGAGCTCCCAGAGGGACAGACCTCCCCAGGGGCACCGGAGCATTTCTGCCCTGGACCCCTCTTCTCAAAGCCCCTGCCAGGCGGCCAGGCCGAGCTCTGCTCCAGGAAGCCCACGGCTGGGCTGCCCCTCCCTGGGAGGACACCATCGTCCCTGAGGGTGGCCAGGCACCCCACGTGTCCTGGGCACAAGACAGCAAGACACATCTGGCAGGAGCTGGTGAGCAGAACGTCCCCTCTAAGCCCCGACACTGCCGTCCCCTCTGTCCCCTGGTCACCGCGCGCATTCGAGGTAACCTGCGGCAATGCAGGGTCTGGGGAGCTGGCGGGCACTGTCTGCCCACCTTGGTCAAATGCGACTAGCTGTTTGCATTGGCAGGTTTGTGAGTGCCCACTCTGCCACGCACTCTGCCACACAGACAGCTGGGAGGAGCGGCCCATCACAGCTCCTGGGCCCCCCACACCCTGTCACGGGGCCGCAGCTGGTACCTCCGATTCCGATGTGCACGGACAGGAACTGGTGTGGATTTAATGCTGTTTCTCTTTTTCTGCTTAAACACTCTCTGAGTATTAATTTTATTTAAGTATCACCAACATTCGTGGGGAAATGTATGCTCTTCTTGTTTTTCTTTTCCCCTGTTTTTTTTTTTTTTTTTAAGCTCTAGAGCTGAGTATTAAAATTCTACCCACCCACCCTGCTGTTTAAATTTGACCTAAAGGAATGCCTGCATCCATTTCTCAAACAAGGTACTGCCTTCTTGGAAGTAATTTTATCCTGGACCAAATGGCAAGTCGCGTTGGTGACGCGGTGACAAGGAGAGCAGTGGCCGATGGGTCCTGAGTGTATCATCAGCCCCCTGCACCTCGCTCCCCAGCATATTCACGGAGAGCCATTTCCTAGGTGACAGGCTTGGTGTCCGGGTGCTGTCGGGGGAGACGACTTGACCTACATTGGTGATAGCTGCTCACTTTTCTGCCAGAAGACAAGTGTTAAACGACCAGGTGGAGGAGGAAGGTCTGCATCGGCCCGAGGCCGCGTGTGAACCCTCCTGTCTGAGAGCATGTGGGCCGCCCCAGCCTGGCCCGTGCCCCTGCTGCTGCTGCCATGGGTGGGGGAGAGTGAGGGCCGGCCACGGGCAGTGCTCCCAGTCACCGCAGTGCCATGAGCCTGTCCTGCATGGCAGGGAAGGCCTGCGGTGCGACACTGCCCGCTGTGCCCCCGGTGCCCGGGGGGGATGGAGGACACGGGTTCCTGCAGTGCCCCTGCCAGACCCCCCACCAGGACTTGCGGGCAGGGATGGGGATGGTGGGGTGAAGGCAGGAGTCGCTGTTTTCTGAAGTCCCTGTGGTGACCGCTCGAAGCTGGCGCAGCCGAGAACACACAGGAGAATGCACTGTGAGGCAGTTCAAGAAGTCGCTCCACAAAACTCTGTGATTTTCATGTTTTGTGACATTTGCAGTGTTTTCCTGCTCTTTCCAACTTGTGACTCATTGTTGCTGTCTTTCCTCAGTCTTCACAAACACTCAGGACTTCTGTGCCTGATTCTACGTGTACGTCCTGAGACCTGTGTCCCCAGCCCAGGTTCCTGCAGAGTCCCAGGGGCCAGGAGGACTCTGTGGCCCTTCACGCATGTCACCATCTCCAGAGCAGCAGGCAGGTGCTACCTTTCCGACCCCCCATACACGTGTGGCAGGACCACTCCTGGCCCGCGTGCCCCGCATGCCCCACAATGCGGAGACCCAACTTCGTGCTCAGGGGCACGTGCATCTTCCAGACAGCTCAGTGGGTGTGTGACCAGGAGGTCGGCACCCTGACGCTGCCACCCCCAAAGCCTCCGGCTCCCTCTCATCACCACCCCACCCGTCGGCACTGTCATCTGGCCTCACACTCTGCGGAGAAGACACCACCCAGCATGTCCCCTTGTGGGCCTCCACTGTCCTTTCTGCCAAGAAGTGCTTCATAGGTGGACACTGGGTTTATCTGCTCTCCAGTGGCGGGGCCTGCAGGTCGCCTCCAGGTCTTGAGGAACACGCAGGAAGCCACCGTGCAGTCTTGGTGGTCATTTGATGACGTGGGCCCTCAGGTCTCTTGGGGTGGAACTGCCCGGTCTTTAAACAGGTACGCTGCCCCTCCCCCCCACACACACACATTTGGACACATTTGGAAGGGCTCTGCCCCTCCCCCCCGGGACAGCCAGCTCAGCGCCTCGTCAGAGACAGACCGCCATGAGGCTGTTACTGTAATTACATTTCCGCATCTCCCAGGAGGAAGACAAGGAGATAACGGAGTGCGCGCCTTTGTGGTGAAGCACAGGCTGACACGTTTATTAATGACGCCTGCACCTCTCTCTGCCTGCACTGGCGGCGACAGTGCAGAGGACTCTGACGCCATGGGCAACTTCCCGCAGGTGGGGGCACCTCGCACGCGGGTATCTGACGAGCCTGAGCCCGCTGTGGTGCACCCTCTGGGACGCTGTCTCCTCCTAGAAACAACCAGGGGCTGATGGGCAGCCTGGAAAGCCCCTGCTCACACCCTTTCCGAACTCAGCCAGAAGCTCACGCGGCGGCCTGGGTTATGCTCCTGGAAGTCCCAGTCCTCCTAGCTCCAGACTGGCTAGCCTTTCTAGGATAAAGTTATTTCTTCGATTTCCATCTGGCGGGAATGACCATTTGTGATGCATGACAAAGCTGTGACTGGGAGTGTGACGATGGCAGGTTGCTGTGAACACCCCTAAGTGCTGGGGTGTCCCACCGAGGACCAGCGGTGCAGACCTCAGCGAGCCCAAAAACCCTCTGCAGAGCGCCGGGTCTCAGTCTGCCTCTGGCCAGAAAGCCCCCTCACAGCAGGGCCAGCGTGCTCCCAGGGTCCCTGCGAGCTTCTGTGTGTAGGGGCAGCTCATCCCCGGGAGCCAGGCCCCGGTGGCCTACTGTGCATGCCCCACGCGTGCCTCCGAGAGAGCTGAAGCTCAGGTTATCACCTGCTGCTGCTCTGCCTGCAGGTTCCCCCGAATTCATTTGCACACCGTGGCCCAGAAAGTACAGGTGCTTTAGAATGAGCCCAGCAAGACACACACAGTACAAACCCGCTGATATTAATACCTGTAAGTCCACACGTCTCTATATTTGTGTCTTACGTATCCGTGCGGGTGGCACCGATTCCAGTGGCTTTGTGACCAGGGCTTTCCCTCTGTCGCCTCCACCTCCTCCGGTTCCAGTGGTCCCTGGCCCCTGGCCCTCCACAGCAGTTCCGGGAGCGCTGTCCTGAATGGTATGAGGACGGATGGGCTGCGGCGTGGAAATGCCACAGTGGGCTCCTCGCGGCTAAATCGGTGCAGAAGAGCTCGTGTACCAACGCCCTCGGGGCTGCAAGCGCCGCCAGTCCCTCGGGGAGCTGGCTGCTGCATGCGGTGGGTGGAGTGTGGGGTGGTGATGGTGACGGGTAGGGAGCATCTGACACGCAGGCATGAAACAGGCGTTCCTTGCGGTTCGCGGCATTCACCCAGAATACATTCTTCAGGGGTCTGATACAATGCGCTGAGCAGAGACGTTTGTCTGAGTAGCAGGAAAACATTAAATTAACGAAGAGCTTTTCCAATCATTATCAGCACCAGGCAGTTACAAACAAGGGCCAAGTTCCCCCCAAAAGGATGCGCCATATGTGCAGGGAACCGTCACCCGGGCGAGGACGACGTCACGTCGATGGTCACTTGGGCACATGGTGCCAGGTGACTGGGGACGATGCCTACAAGAAGCGGATGCAGTCCGAGAGCATGCTCACACGCACATTCACACTCACAAGCACATGAGTGCGTGCGCTCACTCTCCCGTGCATCCGTGCGTGGGGCTGAGCGGGCCCCTCCACACCGAACGCTACGCGAGCTCCCCAGGGGCAGCGCCTCCTGCTGAGTTTGGGGCTGAAGGCGCCTGTTTTCAGAGAAAGCAAGAGCCCGCATGCAAGGTCTCCTAAGAAATTGCTGGTCACTACTAATGTCACAGCGCAGCACACTCGAAATGTTTACTGAAAGGGGAAAAATCATGACAAAATAATCACCAAGCAAAACCTGAGACTCCATTGGTTAACTGATACCTGGCTCTACTTTTCCGAGTTCTAGTGGAGTCCGTTGGACCCCAGTAAGCCCTCCCAATTAATTCCCACTAAAGGCATGCAGTCCCAGCTCTTGGAAACTTTCAGTGAAAGAACCAAAATTAAAAGCAAATATTTTCTTAATATTTCCAAGCTTCTGCAGGACAAATACTGAACTTAGCCAGGCCTCACTCGAACGGTTTCAGATCCAGTCGCCCCAAACCGCCAAGATTCATCCGCACGAAGCAATCGTCCTCCACGGACAAAAGAGTTCCACCTTTGATCCCTCACCGGGCCATCGCTTTCCGTGTGTGCAGTGAGTAATATGCAAAGCATTTTTAAAGGAAAGAAAAGCTGTGCAATCAATTGTTCTAAAAAGAAAAACAATTTCCTCTCAGTATGTTTACCAGGAATGTTTGTGAAATAACAGAAAAATGTATGTACATATGTGCTTGTATATATGTACATATGCAATACATTACACATAAAATATAAAATTCTGTGCTATAAATTATGCATGTAGAATTGTACAATATATAACCATAATATAATCATACAGTACATAATCATAATTATGCAGTATTGTAATCCATCCTACACAGATGTATCTTGAATTCCTAAATTCCCTTGGGGGGGGGTGGACGCTGACGACCCTCAGACTCAGCCCCCTTCCCAGGAGCCAGGCCTGCGTCTCACCACCGCAGGAAGAACACCAGACAAGAGCTGACGTCTTCGCATTGCAGCGCGGCTCTTGTCAGGAGCTCCAGAACTCGATCAGCTCATGTGACCGCAACGCTCACACATCAGCAATGACCCCCTGGGGCACCCGTGCCCACTGGCCTTTGAGAGGATCCACAGGGCACACAGCCAGCAGGCACCGGTCAGCCCTGGAGGAAGGGCACCGGCCCTGTGCAGTGACCCCAGGCACCTGGAGGGCGAGCGCTCGCCTGCATCTGGGTCTGGCCATGCCTCTCCCTGCTCCCCCCACCCCATTTGTCCTCCACCAGCCTTTCTCCTAATAAACTGCCTAACTGTGCAATTCCTCCTGGCATCAGGAGGACCTGAGCAGGAAGGTGGTGTGGCATCTGGTGCTGTGTCACTTCCCTGCTCAGACTGAGGTGGCCCCTCCATCTCCACATGGGCACGGGGCTCAGGCCTCTGCGTGTAACCCCTCCCTCCAGACTACCCAGTGAACTCAGGGGTGGGCGTATGGTGCCAGTGGCCAGTCACAGCTATGTCCAAGACAGCTGGGGAGCTGTAGGCACACAGGCACGCCCTCTCCTCTGGGGCTCTGAAGCTGGCTGAGCACGAACCTGGAGCTGCTGGGGACCAGCTGTGCCCCTCATGAGAGAGCCTGCCCCAGATGGCAGCTGGCACACAGGGGAGCAGAGCCAAGACATGGAGACAGATCCATGGGGAACTCCTTGAGCCCCTGAATGCAGCCATACCTGAAGCTCATGAGATTTTGAAATTACAGGAGCCAATGCAGTATTTTTATGGGTGCGTGTGTAAACAAGTTTGAGCTGGGTTCCTGTCACTTGCAAAGGCACGAGTCCTGAAAACCCGAATTATGGACAACACAATCCTATGTGACACTAAACTTCCCCACCCAGCTTTGGGATGCCCACTCTCCTCAAGGACAAGGTGCCACAGCGGGGTGATTCATGGCTCTCCTTCCGCCCACCTTGTGATTCTTCCTCCTTCTGGTGTCGGTGTTGTCAGCTCGCTGCAAGGCCTTCCGGGCCCGGTCAGGGCTGGGATGACTCAGAGCCCTGGCTCTGGGCCAGCACTGTCCAAGGACCTTGTACACATGATCTAAGGCAGCCACAGATCACTCCCATCATCGTCCCCCCAGCAGAGAGCTGATGCTTCAGGTGGATGCCCTGTCCACTGCTGCCAGCAGTAGCGCCCACTCTGTCTCAGCAGTCCATTTCCAGAGCCCACACTCTTCACCGTCAGGTCACATTGTGCATGGATTGTGCTGCCAGACTTCACAAGGCAGCTTCCCAAGGACTGAGGGAGACCTTGGGGCTCAGCAGGTGAGCACAGACTGCTGGTGGCCAGCGGCCTGCCATCTGTGACAGATGTGCGGGGGTCAAGCGCCAGCGTCACCACTGGGTGTGGGCACTTAAGCAGAGACCTGGACGGTGCCTCTTGTGGCTGCTGCATCTTTGACTGTCCCACTTCTTCTGGAAGAGACCTCCTTCCACCTTGGGCACCCCTCTTGGGCGGGGCCAACAGCACCCAACCACAGCGTGCACCCCAAGTCATGCTGACCCAGCAGAGCCCCGCTGTGATGTTCTGTCTCAACCTCAAGTCTGCGAAGAGTTGCCATGGCTACGTGATGCCCTCTGGACAACAGGCAACAAGTGATGGGTTCTGGGAACGCTTTGCTTTTCCGATCTCATCTGCACCCCTTCCTGCTTCCTTCTTTTCCCTGCATGGACTGTAAACCTGTGGCTGGAGGTGTTGCAGCCATCTTGCAACCATGAGGCAACAGACAGGAGCAAGAAAATCAACCTGCTGAAGATGATGCTGCAAAAACCAAGACAGTGCCTGGCCGGCTATCACTGCTGCACAGCTACAGCAGGGCTGGACCCCTGACACAGTCACAACTGGGGTTCCTGCAGCCCGCCCTCCCCTCCTGGCCTGCTGCGGGGGCACAGGGTCTTCCACCAGCGGCTGGGTAGATGCCACCAGCCCTGGCAAACACACTAGGTCAGGGGCCCCCGGGCCAGGCCTCTCCACCGGGGTGGGGGAGGATGTTTTGCATCCTCTTCTCTGGATGTAGCAGCAGGGCAAGCAGATGAGGGAGGCCTGGGGGCTCAGGGACTGGGCCCTGCTGGCCCAGCCTGCAGGCAGACACGGGGCGGGTCTGTGGGGATGGGGGAGGGGCTGACTTGCCTTGATCACGTCTTCGTTAGACGACCTGCACTGCACAGACTGCGGCAGGGCTGCCACGGCGCCATCCTCCTCCACGGACACCACCTTCACCGGGACGGCCACCGCCCTCCCTGTGAGGACAGCCGTGTTCAGGATGTCCACCTCCTGCAAGACCAAGCACAGCCACCATCATGTCCCTCCAGGGTGCGGCCACCTTCCCAGCCCTCCCAGCATGCCACCTGGCCCCTCACGCAGGCTCAGCCAGCCACCACTGGCACCAGCCCAGGGGTCTCGGCAGCTGAGGGGAGACGCACGAGCTAACCCATCACCAGCATGGCACTCAACAAGCCTGGCAAACAGCGCCCTCCCTGTGGGGGCACAGGGAGGCCACGCGGCCCCTGGGTCTGCATGCTGGCCTGGCCGGCAGGTCTGAGCTCCTGCAGAGCGATTCCGACATGGTGGCCCACCTCTGGCTGGGGAGCTAGGGCCGCGCAAGGGGCTCAGGCAAGCCCCCTGTGGGGTGCATGAAGGGCACACAGCCCGAGACCCTCCCTGTCTGCACTCTCCTGGCTTTCTTCCACTTCCTGCACCTTCCCAGATGGCTTTAGGGTCAGGGCTCCCTGGAGCTGGGTCTGCCCCTGCTCACCAGGACCCAGAGGTGCCCAGCAACGCCCACTGGTCCACACAAGTGGGTACATGAATACGACCCAGGAGAGAAGCAGCTGCAGCCCACTCCGCTATCCCCTGTCCCTCTGGCCTTGGATGCTGTGCTCAGGACATTCTTCTTGGCCTCTCCTTGCTCCCCCAGACCTTGGGCTCCAGCCTCACGCTGCCCTGTCCCCAGGCCCTCTTCAGTTCTGGTCACAGAGGCCCCACTGGGGGGTCCCTAGGCCCATTTTTCAGATGAGAGCACTGAGCCCCGGGACCCAGACCTGGGTCTCATCTGCCTCGGCAGGTATGTCCCCTCCAGCCACAGGACCGGAGGCCCTGCATGACCCACATTCATGACAAGGCTTCGTGTGCTAGCCTGTAGCATCTGCGGTTCCAGTCCCACTCACCCCATGCCCATGTGTCCCCAGCCAGTTTCTCCTGAGAGTCTTGGCGTGTCTGGCTGGTCCCCGGTGAGCCTCCACCATGTACTGGCCAGAGGCCGGTGCCCTGGGGGAGCCACCCCGTCTGCCGTTGGAGGGCCCTGAGGCCCTCCCAGCTGACTGCCTGTGCACCACAGCTCCAGGAAGGAGTTTCACACCCTCACGTCACCACGCCGTCCCCCTCAAGTTGACTGTGTATCTCCACGTGCGACCTCGCTCTCCCTGAGGGGACCAGGCCCACGACTGGTGCAGCCAGCGCAGCAGGCGAGGCCTGTGGGTGTGGCGACACGCTTGTTCTCACGGCTTCCATCCCGAAAGCCAGTGTGCGGCTCGGAAAGTGCCGAGTTTCAAAGAGCGCACCTTCTCCTGTCCAAGTGTGCACAGGCCTCCGAAAGGCCCGTGGCCGAGGCAGCAGTTTTAATTTTTTTCCTGGGTGGACTTCCAAGCTGATTCAGTTCTATTTTTGGCACAAACATGGTGGAAGAAGAAAGGCAATGTCGGAATGTGGTGCCACTTCCCGCTGCGTCGAGGCGGGGGGGGCGGGAGAAGGCCACACGTGTTTCCTTGCTGGGGGCCGAGGATAGCGGTTAAGAGGAACTCCCGACAGTTTGGGAAGAAGGGTGAGCATGCTGTTTCATGCTCTGTCCCCGCCTGTCTCCGGTCCCCCAGGGAAGGGACTGGGCAGCCCTCACCCCGCTGCTTCTGTCCGCAGCAGCACCTTGTCTTGGCCGAGATGCACATCCCAGGAGGTGATGGCAGTGGCCTGGTCAAAACGGGGAGTGTGAGCCCCCGCCCAGCGCTGCTCTGGAGGACACCAGGCCAGGTTCGCAGGGCTCCTGGTTTTTGAAGGGAGGCTGAGAATCGGTATTTTTTAGGTGAAATCCCATGATCTGTACCTGAGGTGTGGTCACCTTCTGTGAAAATCACAGGGGCACCTGCATGGGACGCACGTACAGGCCGCTCTGACCTGTGGGCCCCAGCCCAGTGTGTGGCCTCGGCCCTGGCAGAAAGGCACCCTCCCGCAGCGAGGCCCCTTTGGAGAAAGGGGGAGCTTCTCGACTCTCACCTCGTCGTCCGCACTCCCCAGCGAGGCGAGCATCTCCCCAGGGCCCCAGCCCCTCTCTGTAGGCCACCTGGGCACCCCGCCACGGGGGCACAGGGCCACCTGAAGAAATCTCCCGTTGCCACAAAGCCCCGTGGTTCTGCACAACTAATTTCCAATCTTGTTTAGCTTCACGTGGCAGAGTTAGGAAGTTAAGTGACAGCTGTTTAATTAACTCCTTAAGCTGATTAGACAGCATTACAGAAATTCCTTCAAGGAGGAATTTATCGCCATGGGGAGAGCCTAAGGCTATGTTTGTTTTCTAAATTTATTATTCATTGTCATTTTTTAAATGTGGTAAGCAGCTGAACCAGTTCACCAAGCAGTCCTGACGCCCTGGAGGATGTGGTCAAATACCGACTTTTATTGACTCCATCAGCTGCGAGGGAAGGCTCCTGCTGACAAGCGCACTGAGGTCTTCAGAGGCGCTAAGCACAGGCATCAGATAAAGGACGCGGTGCCCCAGTCCCAGGTGCTTCAGGGGAGGGTGTGGGTTGACCACGGGCAGCGTCTCCCGTGGGGCCTGTGCCCCCGCGGAGGCTCTGGAGGCCCTTCTGTCTCTCCCCAGCACGGGCTTCTGACGGGAGCAGGAGCAAGCCCGCGACACCCGCCCCCGCCCCCTGGCGTGTGGACGGAGCACAGAGACGCACTTGGTGACAAATGTCAGCGTGACTCGGGGGCAGAGAGGTTGAAACCAGAAACGCCACGGAATTTTGTTTACCTGATTAAGTCCTTGTGTTTACAAGGCTCAGTGGATTCAAATAAAAACAGTAAAGTATGCATTTTAAGAATCAAAACCTGGCCCGTTTCTTCGATGGACGTTCAGAAAACGCAGAAAGGGAGAGCCACCCGGAACGGAGAAGTGTGTCGGGACTTTGCAGCCACACCTCATCCTGAGGGCTGGGCGAACCACGCTGCTTTCCTGGCCCGGTGTCCTGTGTGTACACACACACAGGTTTGAAATGTAGGTTCTGCGAAACCTGTGGCAAAATACGCCTTAAGAGTTGGATCGTTGAGAAGCATTCGTGAAATGATGGCAGAAGGAAGAAGGAACACACTCCCAGCCTCTTCCATGCCAAGCCGGAGGGACGCTATGAGGAATTAAAGAGTGAAAATCACAGTAAGGGAATGAAAATCGGGCTCAAGGAGTGGGCTGCTGGTCACTTGCAAATTGGAGGAGGTTGGCAAATGTGGAATCCAGAAGCTCTAATGAAAAGACATGACCTGCCTTAGAATAACAGTATTCTCAGAAACGATGCCCGAGGACTGGCTGCCGGGGCTCCGACCACACAGGCCGGCAAACGCCCCCTATGTCCCTCCTGTTCCCAGGGAAGGGACACTGATGCCCACTCCCTCTGCTCCAGAAGGTAAATCTGCCCACAGCTTTGGCTTCCGAGCCTGCGCCCTGAAAAACCCGCGTTTCTCCAACATCTGCTCTACGAGGACCTGCCATCCTGCCCTCACCTGCCCCTGTGACACAGTCTTCCGTTGCAGCTCCCCTCCCAACACAGAGCACACGGCGTGAAGCTCCCTCTTCCTCTCAATCTCAGGGGAGGGCCGGAGGCATCGCTGGGACCGCACGCCGGGACTGCAGAGACCACTGGCAGTCCCGGCTGGCTACTGCTGTTGGCCGGTGGGTGTAATAACTGATAGAAGCAGAAGTGCCCCCACTGTGGGCGGAGGGAATGATTTTTACTCACGAAGATCGTCGATGTGGGCAGGTCCGTCCTGGTAGGATCGTCCCGAGGAGGGTACCGCTGTGTGGGGAAGGCGAGACGGACCCCGCCAAGGCCGGAGTCCTTCAAACGGGTGCAGTCGTTAGCTGGCCAAGAGCTCCACCAGATGCACATCACTGTGCACTGAGGCCGCACCCAAGACCGCCACCGGGAGGGACACAGCGATGTCACCGCTCTGCCTCAGGCAGACCGTCAGTCGGACTGCAGTCGGATCAGAGCTCAGACTCCCGGCCACTCTCACTCCTGAGAGCAGAACTTGTGCTGATTCTTCTTATCTTTTTCCTGCACAAACAACCAGGCCTGACCGGGTGAAGTGTTTCGTAGCTGCTCTTCCAGGTGCAATTTACGTGAAGCAAACCCAACTACTTTAAATGTACAGTGTGACGAGTCCTAGTGGTTTACACGGCCGTGTGGACAGCCCCACCGTCTAGGTCTGGAGTCCCCCCATCCCCGCCCTTGGCCCTGAAGGCCCCCGCACCCTGCGCACACGTGCCCCTCTCTCTCAGCCCTAGAGTGCGGGCTCCAGTCTGGACGGCCCTCCTCTGCCCGCACTGCTGGGTCAGGCTCCCCCAGGTTCTGGGAAGCGATTTCACACCACTGCTCATGAGCAGTGCCGGGCCAGTTTCCTTTCTTTCAGTGCTTTTGTGTGGCTGCAGTGTTGGAGGGATCCCGGCCTCACATAATACACGGTGTGGTTGTTTTCAGTCTTTGCTCACAGGTCCCGTGGTGGCTGCCAATCCGGGCTGTGCTCTTGACTCCGGCTGTAGGCTGACGGCCGGGTGCAGCCCTGCAGCGCGCGCACACATACACGAACAGACACACACACGCACGCTCAGATGCGCACATGTGCACACGCCCACATCCTCTGATCAGAACAGACAGACTCCAGCCCTGACGACGCTCATGCTTCCCAGATGCGAAGGATGCCAGTCGAGTTCCCCATCTTTGCCGTCGAAGCACTTCTGCCTGCTCGCGGCAGCCCCTTGCAGCAGGTACGTCCACTCCAATGCTGCAGATGAGGATGCCCCAGGGCCACACTGAGGAGGGCACAGCCTCAGAGTCCCTGAGGAGCCCGGCCCCTCCCTGCCCAGGGCTAGTGCAGGCCGAGCCTGAGCCCCACGCACTGGCAGTCAGTGGCTCTGCCCACCGTCCACATGTTGTGGGGTCTGCTGGGCTGGGCGCCCTCCGCCATAACACGCAGCTGCTGGGCCAGGAGCGCTGCGAGTGAGACTTGAGCAGCCAGAAGGGGTGTGGCCGCTGGCCCATCTCCTTGCTAACACAGGGCTGCGCCCCCGCCACTCTGGGCCTCCTTATTGTTATCAGGGAGCTTCGATTCCAACTGTCATAGGGGCGAATTTAATGCTAAGTAAATTAGGTTCTTTAATGGGATTTTATTTAGCATGAGTGAGAAGCGTAAAATGTCAACATCGAATAGATTATTCCTGCTCAACTTCTGTGCGGATTTAGCTAACACCGACTGGATGCATCTTAGATAAGGACCTCTCGCACTAACTCTCACTGGAATGTGAGCCAACTGCTGGGACGTTCTCCTGTTGGCTGATCCAGCTTTGCTGAGTGAGTAAATGGAGCATGTGCCAGGCCAGGTTTTCATCTGGAATCTGAACACCCAGCCAGCAACCAGGTGCCAGGAAGTCCTCTGTTCGCAGCTGCTTCTCCCACGAGGACAGGGACCCCTGTGAGCAGTGAGCCACTGACCACCAGGCAGAGGAGAATCGCTTCTCACCACTGCATGCAATCTGAGAGCCCTGTGGGACACTGGCAACTAGGGAAAATGCAGAGGGTGTGCTGAGGAAGACTGGTTTATTAAGCAAGAAAATCAAAATTAAGGGCAAATCAGTAGCTCTCTCAAGCTCAGGGCAGTGTCCTCCTGTATGGAGGGACCGCAGTTCACCTGCCTCCTGAAGGGCACCACGGCCACTACCGATCAGAAGGCAAGTACGAATGAGGCCACAGCCTGCCTTAGGGATGCGGGGGTCCGGGGCTCTGACCCTGCACAGGCAAAAGTCTGTATAATGTCGGACTCCCTGGAGACTTAGCTGCCCTTTGGTGCCCACCCGGGACTGGTGCCAGGGCCCTCGCAGGCGCCAAAACCTGCGGACTCCAAAGTCCCCAAAACAAAATGCATGCAGTCAGCCCTCTGCACCCACGGACTCGCACCCATGGACCAAAAAACGTAGGGATTGACGGAAAAAGCGTGCGTGGGCCTGTGCAGCTCAAAGGTCGGCAGCACTCTAAGTATGTGTGTGCAGCCAACTCTGAAAAGTAGACGGGAGCGTTTTTCTGAATGGAGCAAGTTCCTGCCCACGGCGGACTGCAGACGTCAGCGGGTGAATGACCACCTCTCCTTCTCCGTATTTCCAGGGGGTGTGGTGAGTCTGCAAAGGGGGCAGTGGTGAAGCAGCGGAGGACAGGGCGTGGCCGTGAGCTGAGAAGCCTGAGGAGCAGTCGGTGTTAGTGCCGGGAGGCAGAACGGACAGGACACAGGACAGAGCGTGAGCGTCGGCACTGGGAGGGCAGGCCTAGCCTGCTGATGTGCCATTTAGCCTGCCTGGTGCTTAACAAAATGGGATTACTCGCCAGCCTTTAGACATCAGGAAGTTTCACGTAAGAACACAGAACATGGCTTCCACAGGGCAACGGGAAGGCCTGCCAGCCTGGATGCGATGCCGGCAGGGCGTCCCCGACTGAGTGTGAGGCGGCTGCCACGTCAGGGAGACGGGACCCTGCCGCTCTGTCCTCTGCCCGCCCCCGGTACCCGTGCAGAGCGTCCCTGACCCGACGAGGTGGCGGGAAGCACCGGGAGTTCTGTCGGAGGAGGAGCCAGAGGAGAGGGGTGGGCTGGGGAGTCCACCTAGGTTCTGGTCGCAGGAGCCTGTCCGGGAAAGAGAGACGGAAGCTGCCGGAAAGACCTGGGAGAACAGCTCGACAAGGTCGCAGAGGGCACCATGCACACGGGGTCAAGAGTGTTCCTACCGAGACCCACTTTCCGAGGCCGTGGGGAAAGGGACACGCCAACGCCACGGCTGCGGGGTGACCGTCACCGCTGCTCGCTCACTGGCCTCGATGGTGCTGCCACGGCCCAGAACGTATCACCGTGCACCCCGCCAACCTTTCCTGCTCAGTCAGCTGGTGTTAAATGTATGAGAACTCCACGAGTGATAATATGGATTTTCTTATTAATGTCTCTTCCTCCTTAATCGAAAGGTATTTTAAAAGCCTCCTAGGCAGATCATTTTATTTCCTCTAAAACTGTGTATCAGCAAGTCGATGCAGCCGGAGTCCAGAGGTGGGCGTGCAGGTTTGCTCTGGAAGTGTGCGAACTGCTCTCCAGTCACATTTCGCTAGCTCCTCAGAATTGCGGTCAGCCAAGCCCGGAAAGGCCATTTTAAACGATGATGTTCGCAGGGATGTCCGGCCTGGCGGCCAGCTTCCCCCTCCCGGGGCTCGCCGTTCCCACGTGCATGACGCTGTCAGCCTCCAAAAGCAGGACTAAAGGAGCTTGCGCTCGGGGCCCGGCAGCTAAGTGACATTTTCCAGGACCCTGATGACCAGAACCTCTGAATCACAAAGGGCGTTCTCTGCTGGAGCATTTTCTATGGCTCCTCATTCTCCGCAGACAGGACACAACACTTGAGCGCACACCACCCTGTATGGCCCGCACGTCCGTGGGACAGGGGACAGACACGCCACCGCCCAGGCTAACTGACATCGTCCCCAACGCTCAGGAAAGCTCCCCCGCGGCGGGCAGGGCGTCCCTCCCACGCTGGGCAGTCACGGTGAGGGGCAGGCTGGTGCCGAGACAGACGACGACTCCGTCTGGCTAGAGGCCGGCTCTGACGTTGCCGGCTGCCGGCCCGAGGGCGGGTTTTCCTGGGAAAAGCAAAGGGACAGGAAGCTGGCGTGTTTCAATGCGACGCAGCTCCCAGCTGGCAGTCACTTCTTTGTAGATAAGTGAGGTCTGTTGATCGAATGTTTATGTGCCTGTGACATAAAACTGAAGTCAAATCTATAATTATTTTCTATCTTGGTATCACCTATTTGAATTTCCGCAAGTCTGTCTGCAAAGACGGGCTGGTTTTCGGCATCGAATTGAAATATCTCACCGTTCTAAGCATGCTGACTGCCACCTGGGGACTGAGAACGCCGCTGAGGGACCCCATCTGCTGACATGTTTGCTCACTTCCTGTGGAGCCTGTGTTGTGGATGGCCCACGTTGCCACCAGCTCCGTGCTAATGGACTCACCCCGCTCTGAGGGCTCACATTACAGACACAGCCATCACGCAGGTGCGCCGGGGACCCTCAATGCCATACGACAGCAAAGGCGCCCTCCACGCAGAGCCTGCCCCACAGTGAAGAGCAGACGATGCCCACGGATGAGGTGGGAGGCGGCAGCCAGGCTCACTGCACCAGATGACTGGGCCCCGCCGTGCACGCCTGGGGAGAGCCATGGAGCAGCTCTTTGCTGCCAGGCGGTGGGCTTGGACACTCCTGGGAGCAGAAGTGGGCTGTCCACTAAAATGCCCATCCATGCTCGCCTTTCCAGATGGGACCAGTGATGCTAGAGGAAGCTGTGAGGCCACGGCCAGACTGCCTGGCCACTGCAGGGGCTCTGCCACATTGTTGAGCGCCGAACTGCACCGACTGGGAACAGGTAAGGGTCACGTTTAGACCCAAAGATGCCCCCGTAGGTGCCGGAACTGGCTCTGCCCTCACACCCTCCTGCCCTGGTCACACTCAACCACTAGCTCCTGGTTGTGTACCCCCCTCCTGAGGGGCTGCTGAGAAGAGGCGCTGGAGGAGGGAGGGGGCAGCCTGGGCAAGGTGGCAGCCACTGTGTGACAGGCCTGTGGCTGGCCCAGTGCCCCCCTCTTCCCGCTGCCTGGCCAGCATTCTCCCACTCACCCCTCCCAGGGTATCTCTCTCACTGTCCCTGCTGGGGACTGGGTGGTGGCTGGGGTCCATCCTGCCAGATGCCAGCGTTGATGGCGGGAGGGTGGTGAGTATAATGGGCTGGGGCACCTGGCCACATCCTTGCAAGGTCCCCCAAGGGCTCCATTGCTTTTGCAGAAGGTCTCAGCACCACTAGGTCAGCCTGCTCCTCACGGCCCTGCCTCTGGATTCTGGGACTTGCTTTCTCTTCTTTGTCCCCCATCATGCCTCAGGAACTGGCAGTCACTGTCCTTGTCACACCCTGCTGGCATCCTTACTAAGCTGTGAAATCTGCTCCAAATTACCCTCATCAGCCGCTCAGTCAGGGCTGCCCAGCCGAGCAGAGTTCGGAGCTGGGAAGAGGCCTGAACACCATCGTCAGCAGAACAAGCCCACGGTCCACCTGGCATTGCGCTTCTGATGTGTTTGCTTGCAGTTCATCTCTTTCCAAAAAAGGGATCAGGAACATAATTAACCAGCCGAGCAAGACGTCTGAGACCGCACTCCATGGGGGTCCCAAGGGGGATGGTTGGGGCTGGGAGGCCAGGGCCTGGCAGGCACACAGGGTCTGGGCTGCAGTGTGGCGGGGGACGTGGGCCCAAGAGGCCTGGTGTGGGGAGCACGGCTGCTCCCGGCGGACGGCCCCACCGCAGAGTGGCCGGCTGTGTGCAGGCACAGGGTGCTCTGCTCTTGGCAGAGCGTGTTTCAGGCAAAGGTCAGCAGTGCTCAGGGCACCGTGCGGGCTGTCCACTGGGGAAACGCTGACCGAGGCGGTCACACTGCAGGGGCCACGTGGAGGGCGCTAGGGAACGCAAGGTTGGACGGGGCCCTCCCGTGCAGCCACCGCGGCGTTTCTGTCCGGGCACTGAGTCAGGCAGGGAGCGTCCCGTGGGCTGGGACGAGGCTGGACGAGGCGCCACAGAGAGAGGGTCAGCTGAAGAACAGGTGCGCCCAGAGGCACGCAGGTCCTAGGCTGCCTCTGCACGTCATGGAACGTCTGCCACCGGGAAGCCACTGAGCACAAGAGCGGAGCCTGGCCGGGTTTTTTTTCCCTAAGCAAATTTAGCAATTCCAAGTGCAACTTGGGGACATTCTTGGAGATACTATTTAAATTTGTTTTAAAATTAGTGCTACAAGTTTGAGCTCAGCTGTGTATGTTATTGCAGAAAGATTTTCTGAAGTTTCAAGAAGAATTCAAGGACAACATGAAAACCCCCTGGAAAGGGTATAATTTGTGGAAACAGCAGCAACTATGAGGCACCTGCTGTTTACCTGACAGAGCAGCACTCGAGGAACGGCTCACTCGCCCCTCACTCTCGTTACTGGTGTGATTCTGACACACCAGCGGGAAGACCTCGGCTGGAGCTTCGATGTGGTGCTTAATGGAAGCCTAGAGGTTTTTGGGGGGTGGAGGGTGGCAATGATATGTGATCTGCAGGACGTTTATGACCTTAGCCCTCCTTTGTATTTCCCAGGAGTCTCAAAACCAACCCCACCCCTTCCTCGCCTCTGGGCACAGAGCCGCCTGTGAAATCAGTGTGAGATCAGATTGACCCTCCGCCACCCCCTTGTTCCTCTCAAAGCCCACATGCCCATCCGCCTGCAGCTCAGCTCTTCTCCGCGGTTGTCACCCCTGGCCCCTGCCATGTGCCCGCCTCCTGGGTGTTACATGGCTCTGGGACCGGACTTTGGGAAAAGAAAGAGCTGCCGTGATTCAGCCGTCCTTCCTGGCTGACTCTGCTCTGCTCCGTGTGGAGGGAAACCTTCAGAGGCATGAGAATGTTGGAGCTGGAGGTCTCTGCCTGTCGGGGAGGGGTGAGCAGCATGCTCAACAGGCAGCGGTCACTTTGCCCCTTTAGGTATTGACCTAACTCACATTCCCACAGGTGCTTGGAGATGGACGTGGATGCTGGAAGGGAGGGACTAACTGTAGGTTTTGCTCCGAGCACCTATAGGTCAGCTGCTGCTGCTGGTGGGAAGTCAAAGAGCCTTGGGCTCCGGGGCACTGGGAACAGCCCGGTTCACCCACCCACCTTCCCCACTGTCCCTGCGACCGCACTGTGGGGTCAGTGCCATCTTCGTGCCCCGGGCTCTCCCAGGCTCCCTGCCACGCACTCTCTTGGCTCCTCTGAAACATTCACTGGTTTCTGATGTTGTTTTTGTTGTTAAATGCAGAGGAAATAAACTGTCCAAGCACCAATCTAGTTCAGTAATTACGTCGTCACTACATAGGCACCAGGTTATAGCCTTTCCTCCAAGCTGCTCCTTCACTCCCCTCTCGGCTGGGACTTCTGTGTATGCCTGCCCCTCTCCTGCACAGCGACGCCGTCTGGAGCAGGGCTGTCCTGCGGCTCAGAGGGAGGGTCTGCACTGGGGGTGCCCTGCTGGGCATTCTGGGGAAACGGTGACCCAACGCTGCCCTGCTGCTGGCCCTGGATCATCCTGCTGCCACCAGGGGATGGAGCTCTCATTGGAGATGCGGCACGAGGCACTCCCCACTCGCTGAAGTGAAGGCAGTCAGACCGCAGAGCCAGGAGTCCGGAAAAGAAAGGAAAGTGAAGCCGGGTGTCACAGGCTTTAAGGACGTCCCCAACAAAGGCAGAAAGAGCCCCTGGCAGAACCGGCAGGCCATCACAGCACAGCTGACTACGGTGGGGACGAGTCGTCTGCCACAAAGCGGATCACAGAAGGGAGCCGAGCGCTCCCAGGTTTGAGAAGAGAACCCCTTGCCGCTTGCAGGCTGGACAAGGCCAACACGCTCATGCTGGGTCTCGGGAGGCCCCGTGGGGAGGGGGCGACCATGGGGCTGCAGAGTGTGCAGCGTGCTCTTCACGTGCAGTGGACAGGGCGGCCTTCGGGCAGAGCTGCCACCCTGTGGGCGTCATCCCAACCACATGCTAGGGAAGGGCACAATTTCACTGACCACCCCCACACACACCCCCCACGCTGGACAGAGCTGGACCGGGTCTCAAAACAACGCAGCCCCCGAGGCTTTCCCAAATCCTGAGTCTGGGGTCAAGAGAGAGGAGACTTGGTGCCACCGACACAAGAGATGACATGGCTGGGCTGTCAGGGGGAAGCCCGTGGGCCTGCACGCCACTCAGCTCTCTGGGAGGTGTTCATCTCCTGGAGCTGCAGCCGGAATTCCGGAGGCTGCGGTGAATCCGCCTTCAGAAAACATTCCAAGATGCGAGGAAATGCCAGCTCTGAGCACTTCAGCCCTGAGGCTTTGCTGCAAACAGGCTCATAGGTCAGTCCCCAGGTGTCCTTCCACTCCGCCCCCTGCCCCTTCGACAGTGAGCAAGGACAACTGGAAGGCTAAGGGCTTGGGCACAGCCAGGAGGCGTTGGTATTGTTAGTGTCTGGCGGGGGGTGGGCCAAGAGGAAGGTGATGCAGTTGGTCTGTGCAGGTGAGCAGCAGCGGGGTTTGCTCGGAGGGGAACTGACAGGCACAGGGCTGAGTTACGACACACCCGAGATGCGACCCGGACCAAGGGAGGAGGCCACTCTGACCACTCGCCTGCTGAAGCCCAACCTGGAGGAATCTGCCTGCGGAGAGGAACACCATGTGAAATGCATCCCTGTCACGACAGGAAACACACTTTTCTCATAAAAAATGTCCCTTCTACAATTATTTTTACATGTAGGGGCCCCTTCCTTCAGGGTCATGCCTCACATCCTGATTGGACCACAGAGGAGGGTTGTCCCCACTCCCAGAAAACCCGAGAAGAGGAGAAGGCGTGGCCGCGCCCACCGGAGATCACAGACCGCCGCCACAGGAGCCTCGGCAAAGCCGATGCTCGACAGCAAGCAGTTGGAGAAAAGCCAAAAGCAGCATTCTCTGTTGTGACACATGTCGATGACGTGAAATGTGAACCTCAGTGTCCAGGGGCAGCTCCCTGGAGTGGCTGCGGTCAGTGGGTGGACTTTGCCCTGTGCCTACGAGTGGCAGCTGCTTCGGAGCCACGGGAACGAGGGAGCCGTGGACAGAGCCGGCCTGGCCGCCGGCCTGAAGGCACTTCCTGCCCGAGCCTTCCTGGAAGGGCCCCTCGCCCACGCTTTCAGCCCTACTTGAGCCAACGCCCCTTTTGTAGAACAGAGAACCATGTAACAACTTACGCAGTGCAGACTCATTATCCTGAAATGAGAACCATAATGAAAATGATCTACCGGCTCACGTTTTAAAAATCAATACGACGTCTGAACTGAGTTATAAAGGAGGAACAAAAGCAAAGGGTTCGTAATAAAATAACATGAGCTGGACACACAAATCTGGGACAGGAACCATCCATAAGATGTCAGGGAGCCTCTGGAAGCTTCTGCAGACACACAGGAGGGTGAGACAGGCTGCGGGTGTGCGGTTGGCACCAAGCACGACCGGTGCTGCTGCTGCCAGTCCTGGGACCGGCGGCACCTGGAAGCTGGGCCTCTGAGAAACCACGACAGACCCATGGGGAGGCAGCCCTCACCCCACCCACTGACCGCAGCCACTGCCCGCCACGGACGGCCCACCCAGGGCCTGGGACGAGGCAGCCCACTTGAGGACACGCACACAGGCAAGAGCTGACGGGACGGAGCAGGAGCCAAGGGCTGGGGACAGCCGGCCACCCCTTGGGAGTTCATGACTGCCCGCGTGGCGCACCGCCTGTACGTCAATGAAGTCACGTGTGGCGTGCAGCTCCTCGGGGTCAGTAGTCTACACCAGAGCCCCCCGGCCACTCATGGCTGCACCCGCAGTACTGGCGGCTCACGGAACAGAGCACCGGCATTGCCGCGGAAGTTCTCCTGCATCGTGCTGTGTGATGTAGATGCAGGCTGGGCCTTCCCACGCCCACAAACCTGGTCTGGACGAGGCGCGGGCTCTGGGGGCAGTACTCAGAAAGAACAGCCCATGCTGACTGTTTGTCTCCAACACTGGCAGCGCCCCCCGCTGGAGGTCTCGTCCCTTTCCACCGGGACTGCCACCAGAGCAGCCCTTGCTCGTGGTCCTTCTGTCTCATCAGCGGATCCCATGTACTTGCCACTCTGAGCAACCTTTCCAAAACAGATGACACGCAGACGGCCCGCAGACCTATGAAAACATGCTCAGCATCAACCACCCTGCACCTGTCGGAGGGGCCGCCCTCAACAGAGGCGCAAACAGCAGGTGCTGGCGAGGACGCAGAGGAAAGACCCCTCGGGCACTGCCAGTGGGCGAGCCCCTGCGAAACGGAGCTTCCTAAGAAAACTAAAAATAGCGCTGCTGTCCGACCCAGCAACTCCACTTTTGGGTCTACGTCTGAAGCAGACAAAAGCACTAATTTGGAAAGACATGTGCCCTGCCCCATGTCCCCCACAGCTTCATTTACAGCAGCCCAGGTGCAGAAGGAACCTGAGTGCTCGACAACCAGGCAAAGCCAACGCAAGACACCCATGCATACAATGGAGCATTCCTGGGCCGTGAAGAAGGATGGTGTCTCGCTGTGTGCAGCGGCATGGGTGGACATATTGTGCTGAGCGAAGCAAGTCAGACGAAGAAAGTCAGACACTGCACGATCTCACTGGTGTGGGAGCTGTGAACCCAACATGGAAACTGACCCACAGACACGGCCACAAGCCAACGGCTGTTGGAGTGGGGATGGGCAGCCCCGAACCAGTGAGATGCAAGCACCGGAGCCCAGACATCCTGCCTCACCGGCCCTGGCCGACAGGCACCCAACCGCCCCCACGAGGCCCAGCTGCACTGGGTGCTTCCCCACTCCCATGCTCGCCGAGGCTGCCCACGCCAGCCTTGGCATCATGTGCCCTTACGCCTGAAAAGCCAGCCCTTCTGGAACACCCCACACGGGACCCTCCTGGGCCTCTGTCTGAGGGCTCATGTCACCGCTTGGCGGTGCCAGGCTCAGAGGCCCCCCCTCCACAGCTGCTCTCCTCCATGGCGCCTTGCCCGGTGTCCTTCCAAACCCACCCAGACTCTGAGCTGTTCCTGCTCGGTCAGGCTGTGCTTGTCTTCCAGCTGCCTCCCGTGAGTGGGCTGGGAGCTTGGTCACTCCATCGGCACAGAGGACAGAGCCTGTGCGTGACCCAAGCTGCCCTTCTCTGGTGCCTCGAAGTGGCCACACCACGAGAATGTGTCACTGATGCAGCTGGCTGTGCAGTGGCTGGGCCTCAAGAGCCACACGTCGACCGTGGCAGGGTCTCTCCCGACCTGCTCTGTAGAAGCACCTTTGGAAGCACGGCGGCCGCTGCCGCGCGTCATAAATCACTGCTGGAGGACAGCTCATTCCAGCGCACCAGAGGCGGCAGGGGGTGGGGAGGCAAAGGCAGTGGCTTTGTGCGTAATAAATAATTCATTTCCAAATGACTTTTCCCATTGCAGGAAGACTTCTCGATTTCATGTTTTTATGAGCGTGCCTTCTTGCATTTGCATTTGCACTTGCTGAAGATCCTTCTGCATACTGAGCTGATCGACAGCCCGCACTGTTTCCACTGCAGAGTGGCTGGACGTGCGCATGGATCCCAGGGCCCCTCCGTCCGGGGCCCCAGCCCAGCTCCTCAGCTGCACTGCTGAGGCCGCTCAACAGCCGCCGGTGCCCTTGTTGCCTGGGCAGCGGCCCCCAGGGGGTGCGGGGGAGAAGAAGTGGGGTCCCATTTGCCGTGCAGGCATTGTTGCTGTGAGCACTGTCTCCAAGGCCAGGGCCACCCCGCACCGACGCGGCATCTTCCCAAGGGCTGCTGAGCAGCCTTTGGTTGAGAAGCACAGAGCAGAAGCCACGGTGTGCGTCACAGCGACGGAGAGCATCCGGCATAGCGGTCAGAGGGCTGACATGGGGTTGGCGGTGCAGAGAGCAAGTGAAGAATCAGCTTCCCCGCTGAGAAGGAAAAGATGCCCCAACACCAGCAGAGGCGCCCCCCCTTCCTGGGCCTGGGGCCCTATGTCCAGATCCAGCGTCATCCTATGGCTGTGAGGGCTTCACGACGGGCAGGGATGGGTGACATGGTGCTGCCTGTCCCTCAGACCCGCCCGTGTCCCACTGGCAGCAGACTGTTCTCTGGGTGTCTGACACGGGGGGTGGGGGGGGGAGCCCAGGAGAGGAAGTCCTGAAGGTTCTGGAGGAGAAGGCAGGGTGTGGCTGAGGGCGGGAAGTTCACTCACACAAGCAGAGCGCTGATTTAAACTGCATTTCATCAAAGCTCTTCGAGAGTGAATCGCGTGGTCGGCAGACCGCAGGTGTGAGTGCTGTCTGCTGGGTTTGGAGAAGCGGAATATTCTCCTGAGTCACAGGGTGGGGGCACCTCACAGGCCCCACCGCCTGGTGGCCCCTCGGCCCCCTCAATACACAACGAAGAAAAACCAAGTAAAAGTGAAACAGAACAGCAAAAGGTCTATTTACTAAAGGTAATTCCCCCTAAAAACCGCCAAAGTTCTTTACCAATGAAGGCAACAGTGAAAGAAAGTGCTTTCTCTGGCGAGGAGACCTGGGAGGTCCCTCAGTTCCAGAGGGACGTGTTGGGCGGGGCGTGGGGACCGCTCAGCCCAGCGTGTCTTGCGCATCTGCACAGTGCCCCATGCACAGTGCCTCCACCTCAATGGGACGTGGGGGTGGGGCACGTGCCTCCCTGCCAGAGCTGACGCCATCGCCAGGCCGCCGCTGTGCTCTGCAGCCAGCTAAGGCACATCCACGCTCTCTCTGCCCGGCCGGTGCGCCGGGCAATCCTACAGCAACCTCGGGGCCGGCCCCTGCCCCGAGTAGCGGGTGAGAGGGCTGAGCGTGTGGCTGTGCGGTGGTGAGTCGGGGCAAGTGGAGTTACTCTGCTTCCCAGGCAGCTCAGGAAAGCCAGCCATGCGTGGACTCTCTCAGAGACCAAGGTGAGGGGACCTCAGAGCCTGGTCTTCCCCACGTGGATGTGCGGGGACTGCTGCAGGCGCTGCAGGCTATCCTACCTCGTCTCATCTCTTTGCTGCCTTCTGACAGCATCTTCTTGCCAAGCAGATGCAACCGGAACTGGGACGTTGGGTTCTTATGAAGGCTTCTCAAAAGGGGAAAGGGGCTGATCCTGTTTCCTCTGCCTCCCTCACTTTTTCTGGTCTGCAGAATGTTGGCACATGCTGGCTGGCATCCCAGCAGCCATCCTGGGCCACGAGGTAATGGTGAGGATAGAACCCAGGCCCTCAGCCGCTGAAGCAGAAAACAAGATGCAGCCTGGTCTCTGGTGGCACCACACCAGCCCTAGGCCCCTGACCTTGTGGTCCCTGTGCACGAAAGCAGCAGCCGTTCGTCCTGGGGTCGTGGGGACACCGAGTGGAGTGGTGGGGTGGGCACAGAGCCCTTGTGCCCTCAGACATATGTGGCTCCTCACCGGCATGTGGTCAGCAGGCCCTCGCAGAAGCTGCTCCCAGTGCTGCCCTCAGATGGTCCTGCACCCCCCCCATGTCACAATGGGGAAGGGGGAGTGAGGTGGGCATGGCCTCAACCCATGGGGCACAGCAGGGCTTCATGAGAGCAGGGGTTCCCGTGGGGGTGCAGCCCAGGGACACGGGGACTGGCTGGCGCAGAGCCAGGCTCAGACCCCTGCTGAGAGCATGGGGAGCACAGGTGCTGAACAGCAGCAAGTTCAAACACTGATGGATTCGAGACAGACGGCCCCCCCGTCACAGGGGACAGGACCACTAATGGCGCTGCCACCACCGGGAGGCGCTGGGCGGGCAGTGCTGTGCCACCATGCCTTTAAAGGGAGAAACCATCCCTGGGACCCTTCCCCTCGACACACCCAAATAAGTCACATTTCCTGACGAGCACCGTGGGGACCCACTGCTGTCGCTAGGCAACCGTCCACCTCCCTCCCACTGAGGCAGGGACTCCTGTAGTCCCTTTGCTGCCAGCTGGTTACACTGTCCACACTCCCTGACCACGGACGCTGGGGGAGGCACCAGGCAGCCCACCTGGGGTGGCGCACCCCCGCCTCCCAGCACAGGCACTTCGAGGCAGCAGAAAGCTCAGACTGAGCCGGAGACAGGCAGCCTTGCCCTCCTGCAAGGTGACATGCACGCTGGAAACATCGTCCTCCCTTCAGAGGGGCTCCAGGGGCCGTTCGTGCTCTCAAGGGGACCAGGGTGGCCGCCAGCCCTCCCAGACCGCAGGTCACCGACAGGGACCTGTGCGCACAGCATGGTCGGCTCGTCCCCCTGCAGTGCTGTGTTTAGAAAAATCAGTCCCAGTACCAGCAGGGGGATACCCTCACTAGATCAGCCCCCACCTGCCAGTCTCACACACCCCGCCTACTGGGGCTCTGCGGGGGCTGTGTCCGAGATACCATGTGTGACACTGAGGTCACACTGCGTGACTGAGACACCCTTGTGAAATCATCGATGCTTTTCATGTAACGGGAGACCCGCATTGAACACCTGGGGCTCGATCATTGTCTCAGCAGTATTCGGGTGTTCCACTTCAGAATGCAGTGTGCCCCAGATGAGCGCTTTGAAGCCCATCTCCTGGTCCTGTTGCACCCCCCCACCCGGTTCTCTCTGACATCTCCTCACTACGTCAGGTCACTGTGCAGAGCCTGCTCTGTCCCCGAGCCCCCTGTCGCCAGCCTAAGGCAGGGACAATCTTACCATGGCCAGAGGGATGATGCCGATCAAGTCCTTCTGCCTGACGTAGATCTCGGAGATGCCCAAGTCAGACAAGACGTCTCCTGGGTACTCCACCTGCCATGTGACCAGCTGGGTGGCTGGCGGGTCACTGGGCTCCTCGACTTCCACGTCGATCTGCATGACCTCCTCAGAGATGCCACCGTCAGCCCTGCAGAGGGAGGACGACAACTCTGAGGGTTGGCGTGCGCTCCCTGGGGGTGGCCACACCGACCAGCTCCAGCATGCTCACATCACCCCTGCCAGGAACTCTCAGATACGCTGTCCTGAAGGAAGCAACCACCAGCACTGAGACCTGCAGCATCGCCAGGCCCCAGACCCCGAGTTCAGGCCCCCCGAGGGCTGCGTCTGTGAGCTGCGCACTCCCCTGCTGGTGGTGGTGGAGAACGACGGGAGGGTGCGGCTGTGTCCCCTCTCCGGCCAGGAGGACAGGGTTCTGGGCCTCCCTCCCAGACACCCACACTCTGCCTGTGCCGGAGTTTCCAAAGGCAGGGTCCCTGGGAGACGAGGCCCCCACCGTGTTCTGAAGGTGCCTGAGGGCAGGGTGGCTATGGTATCAGTGGCTGAGATGGGCCGCAGAGGTCAGGGGTGAGGCATGACCAGGGGAGCGGGGGAGCGGGTCCGTGCTGTGGAGCGTGGGGACAGGGGCCAGTGAGACCCCTGCAAGTCTGCAGATGCTCTGGCCTTCCCTGCCCACATGGCCCCTGGAAAGGGGTCCAAGCCAGTTGCCAGGCACACCCCACAGGCCCTGTGCTGGCGTGACAGTCCGGCCCCCTCACCACCTGCCATGGCCAGCTGCTCTCAGCCGTCTCTCCTGGACTCCACAGGGGCCACAGCGACAGGTGCGGGGCAGCTTCCCACAGAGGACAGGGACACCCTGCAGGCGGAACTGCCAGTAGGCAGCTGCAGACGTGTTTTCCAAGCTCTCATGGCCAAAGCAGCCTCCGCCTGTCGGGTCTGAATTTTACACCCTCGAGGACCGATCGCTGACCGCTGAAGCCCCGAGTGTGGCCATTTAGATACAGCGAAGGTGCTGAACCATCTTTGCCACCAGCCCCTGTGAGTTTTCCACAAGAGGCTCCATGGAAAGGGGGCTTCCAGGAGCTGCGCCTCCCAGTAAGGACGACTGGGGGGCTGTGGAGACTGAGGTGGCGATGATGGCCGTGGGGTGGGGGATGGGGAGAGCATGGGACAGAAATGAGACAGCGGTGGCTGCAGACAGCTCTGTGTGGCTCCCACGGAGCCGGAGCAGCTGCAGCGGCCCCTGAGCCATGGCTTCGAAGTCCTGACACCTGTCTCTGACTCGGCCGCCGACAGAATGGAGCCGAACTCTGTGCGAAACGGTAGCTGTGGTTGGAACTGGAAACGAGCTGCATCCTCTTTATGAGACACCGTCTCCCAGAGCCGCGGATCGCCTTTCTGCATGCACCACGCTCTCTCTCGGGGTCAGGGGGGCGCCTATGGACTGGGATCTCCGTGTGGGACCCACAAAAATGTGGGCATCACGTCCCCACCCACAACATGAGCTGACACTTCGGCTGGCCACCTCTGTGTCCTCTCGGGGGAGACAGATTTACGGAGCAGAGTCAGTGGAGGCTGTGTTCAGGGGCTCAACGCCAGCACCCAGGCCTTACGGGACTCCAGCCGGGAGGGAACTGCTGTGTGCGAGGCTGTGACCCTGCCCTGCATACCAACAGCCTCCTCTCCCGGTTCCTTCTCTGCCCCTAACCTCAGGCTCAACCGCAGGTTGGACAATTCCGCCTCCGTCAGGAGACACACTTCTCGCACTTCCCAGCGACCGGGCTGCTCGGGAAAAGACAGCTGGGGAGGCGGCAGCCTGAACGCCGTGGTGCCTCGGCCTCTGCCCCTGCGGTGGCCAGGCCCCTGCTCCCCGCCCACCCTCCCCTCCACTTGCTGGCTTGCTGTTTCGGGAATTCCTGCGCTGGACGGGGCCACAGGAGCCATGGTGCTCTCAGAAGCTTCAGATCCGGGGTACGCAGATAAGCCTTGGAGAAAATCCAATTAGACGTAGATTACATTTTCAGAATGGATCATAACGGAGAGTTCGTTTTTATTCCTGAAAGCTCACCTCGCCCACCCACTCACTCCTGGCCTCGGCCTCTCTGAGCGAAAGACCGCACTTCTAGTGACAACTTTTTGCTTATTTAGGACGAAATAACCTGATCTTCTCCGTCTCAAGCTTCACCGAGAAAAGTAGTTCCTGCCTCGTCCTTCCTCATTTGTAACCACCTTTACCATTTCCGTGGTCTGACTCCGAATGATCTTTTAAAAGATGACACTTTCCTCAATAAAGAGACTTCTGCCGGTCAGAGTGGCGGACAGCAGGGACTGAGGTGGGTGGGATGGGGAGTCGGGACATGCAGAGGCTTTCATGTGGCAACAGGGAAAAGGCAGAATTCCGTTTACAGCGAGATGTCCACACCGTGGCCCCAGAGCTGCCACCACCTGCAGCAGGACGTGCCTCCCCCTCGGGAGCTGGAGCGTCTGCGGCAAAAATAGGAGATACAGCCGATCCTTTCAGTCCCACACCCGGACATTTTCTTAAACAAAATCATGTGGACCTGGACTTTATTTATCCATGTTTCCTTCTGTTGGGAGTTCTTTTACTGTAAAGAGAATCCGACCTGTGTGGCGCAGACATAGCAGCATCCCTGCCAGCGCGGCAGACGGGGTGTGTCCCAGCTTGTCTGCGGGGACCAGCCACACGGAGGCTGGGCGCTGCTGCTCGGTGTCTCTGATGAAGCCCGCGGTGCGACGCGGGCAGAACGCCAGCCCGGCACAAGGTGGGACCGGCAAGGAAGGCGGGCACAGCTGCCACCACACACGGTCAGCGCCTAGGCATCTCCACGGGTCCCTGTGGGGCTGCCCAAGTGCCAGGCAGGCAGGGGGGAGGGGGAGGGCAGGGTCAGGGAGTGTGTCAGGAGCAGGGCTCTGCAGTAGGCCCCCCACCTCTCTGAATGGACGATTGTACATGGTGCCAAAGTCCCCCCAGACTCTGCTCTTGGTAATCTTCCATTGAAAGCATCTCCTCTGCTCCATCGGGCAACGTGGTGTCTCCTCCTCTGCCTCTCCACTTTTTTATTTTTGAGGACAGAACACTCCAAGAGGCTGCTGTCCAGCCAGGCTCCCTCTAGCCGGGTGGGTCACAGACAGGTCAAAGGGTGGGAGCTGGAGAGGACGTTCCCAGTATACGCACGAGGGGTCAGCGGCCTGTCTCCAGGGATGCACCACAGCACCCAGGGGATGGAGGCCAGGGGCCGTCTCCCCAGGAATGCGCCCCCAACGTCCACACCAACAGCACAGCGACCTATGAAACCTCACATGTAACGCCAGACGCCATCAGCGAGAGACCGGCCTGGAGGACAGGCTGGAAGGTTTCTCTTCACGCAGCCGCGATGCTTTAAGTGTGGAGCTGAGCTGCTGCAGGAGACAGGGCCCAGGTTCATTTGACAATGCAAACAAGATGACTAATTGATAGTGATGATAATTGCTAGCTCTACTAATGGCTTTCTCGGCTCCCACCTGACACGACGGGGCTGTGGCGGCAGCCAGGCAACACACACTACTCGCCCGCCCTCGGCTGCTGCCTGCTGCGGGGGCAGGCACAACACGCCACTGAAAAGTCTTCCTCGTTACACAGACGTTCCCACACAGACAGACTCCAGCAGTTAGGTTCTGGCTGCCCTTGGGATGTGGTAACAAAGCATTCTTTCATCCAGTTCGCAACTGCAAACTCATCACAGACAGGACGTGGAGACTGGGCGGCCAAGGCCTCAGAGGCTGATCACCAGACCCCAGTCTCCCGCGGAACGAGACTCATCTTCGAGCTACCAGTGTGCGCCTGCATCTCCCACCGAGTCCACAAGAAGGGAGGTCTCGGCAAATGGAGAGGTGGCCTCTCTGCCTCTAACTCAGGGACCCAACCCAGGGACTGCCAGAGCCCCCACAAGCCCCCGAGATCTCGAGCTGACCAGCATCTGAGGTTCTCCCTTTAAGGAGTCTGATCCAAGGGCCACGTACAGGGAGGCTGAGCCTGGCCAGCGTCACTTCCCACAGCAGCAAGCAGGTCCCGCTGGTGTGGATGGGAGCTCTGGATGCAGATAGTGCTGCCTGGGTGCCGGCCTGGCACTCGCCCCACAGCCCCCACAGGCACACCCCCTCCACGGCTGCAGGGGCCTGGTCAGACCGCACGGCTGCCCTGGCCCCCTGGTGCCACAGCACTAGAGCCACCTGGTCAACGCGGGCAGCGACTGACACGTGTGAGGAAACTGCTAGGCTCAATTCCTGGCACAGAGCAAGTGCTCGACAAATGGAAACAGACCAGTGTCATGGGTCACACTGGCCACCATCCCCCATGTGCCAACCCCCGGGGGATGACAGAGACTGGCACATGTGCCCCCTGGTTCGGAGTCACCGGGAGGCTGCCTTGGTGGGGATGGCAGGTCCAACATGGCTGGAGAGAGGCGTCCTCCTCCCACAGATGATGGCACACTCAGCCGATGGCACACTCAGCCAGGTCTCCAGTGGCCCCTGCTCCTCAGGCAGCAGCCCCGGGTCCTTCACCACCTGTGGGGCACTCGCCAATGATGCTCACCCATCAGCTCATTCACAGTAGACGTCGCAAACACTTTCCCCATGGAAGGAAGACCCGGGCCTGCAGACACTTCAGGGCTCTGCAGGGAAGGCAGGCCATCTTCCAGCCTCGACGGACAGTGTGCCTTCCCCCCCGCACGCACCAAGTGCGCTCTCACTTGTTCCCACACATTTTCCCCGGAGCCTGCGATGCTCATCCCCTCCCTGCCTGTGGCTGGTGTGAGAAGGTCCTACTCATCCTTCAACACTCAGCCCACATGGCACCACCTCCGGGAAGTCTGCTCAGATATATCCAGGGCAGCCACACAGATTCCCCAGCAGCCTAGGGAAGCCAGGAACTGTCCCAGGTGCTGAATCAGAACTCTGACAGACACAAGGCATGTGCTAAGAGCACAGATTAAATGAATAACTGAGAATAAAAGCCACGACACGCAGCCCTGATCACAGCCCCACCAAGAAGCCAAGCGCCGCATCTGCAAGTGCTTGGGCTGCACAGACAGCGACACAAGTTGGGCCGGGCGGACAAGACGGCCGTTTACTGGGGCCAGAGCCTAAGAAGGAGAGTCAGGGGGTGGTCTCACCCCGACGACAGCCCGGCTGAGCTCAGTCCCAGCACGCACATGCTCCTGGTCCTGCCTGTCTCCATCCCAAGGCCCCTCCCATGCAGGCACGAGCATCCCCAGGAGACAGCTGTTCCCCAGGAGCTCCAGCCACAGTCCTGGCAGGAATCTTGTCAGCCATGCTGGCCCCAGATGATCCCCCCACACCAATCACAGTGTCACCAGGACAGCTGTTCTGACTGGCAGGAGCTGGGCTGCGTGCCCACCCCTGTTACTGGGGGAGGGGATGGAGGGGGGTGGTGCCCCTCCAACACTGAGGGCGGTTCTCAGAAGAGCGGGTGCTGGCAATCAGAGGGCTGACAGAGACTCCTGGTGGGCAGGCTGGATGCAGACTGGAGATGGGACTCACAGGGCAGGAGGGCAGGAGGGCAGGAGGGCGGTCGCTCAGGTCTGAGCTTGAACAATGGTCATGGGCTACATGTGAGGAGAGGCTGATTGGAACCAGCTCCCTGGAGGCCCGAGGGCTGGGCTGCAGGAGCCGGATTTGCTCAGAGGCCACACTTCCCAGGGGGCAGGAGGTGGAGCCAGCGCCACTCTGGGGAGATGGGCAGGCACCTGCCATAGGCTGCACCTCAGGGTGGGAGTGAGGGGACCCTTCGCTGTCCCAGCAGCATTGCAGAGTCAAGGGTGCGGAGGGCAGAGAGCACAGGACAACTGGACTCAGAGGCAGCCGCTGCTGGAAGGGACGCTCCTGAAGCTCCTTCGAGTCATCCCATGTGCCTCTGGGGACAACTGCACCTGGGAGACGAAGCAAAGACATTCCCGAGGTTGCCACCACAGGGCACCACACCTGCTGCCTGAGCTCTGGCCCTGCCTCCAAGGGCTGCCTCCGCGTGACAGCCGGGCATGCGGAGGCACACGGCCACGTCCCGGCTGCCTTCCCTGACGTGCACGTGAGCGTTCACTACAGCAGAGGAGATGTGACAGGAGCTGGTGCAGTTAACCCCCGCGCGTCACTTCTGCACCTGCAGGAGGACACGTGAGCTGCAGAGTTGGCCCCCACCCCGCCTCAGGGATGCTCCCAGCCCTGGGGACCGAAGCCCTAGGTCGGGCCTTCATGGTCTGCCTCTTCCCGCTTCCATGGCGAGAGCCCAGGACATGAGCCAGAACCGCAGGCAGGCCCACACGCATGCCCGCACTTCTGCCGCCCCTCCCCTCACACCCTGCACAGCAGCACGCCACGGAAGGGCCACTCCTCCCCCGACGGATGGCCACAGACTTCCCATCACTCCGCGCCCAGCGAGCTCGCTGCATTTTACTCTGCTTTATCTTGATGGTCACGCAAATCAGTTTTAATGTCATGCCTTCAAAATCTGGCTTCTTCCAGATGGAAACAGATGTTTTGCTTTTTTTTTTTTTTTTTTACTTATTTTTTAAAATTTATGTCTCATTCACAACTGACATGTCCCATTCCCGCAATTCCCAGATGTTCTGCTTTCTCGGTGGTATCTGTCTCCGCATGGTGTTCCAGGAACGGGGCCCACCGCAGCATCTTGCCTCCAAGCTCAGCCTCACTCTCTAACATTGATCTCCATGCTGCCCGGCACACGCTGTCCATTCGAATTAGCACTGCACGCAGCTCTGACAGTGGGAGGCTGCCTGTTGGTGGCCCCCGATGACCCGTTCTCCCAGGATTCACACCACTCTGCACCCCTCCCCCACGCACGCAGGGCTTGACCGTGGGCCTGGCCCTGGCTGACAGAGGAAGGTTCAAGCTTAACGCAAAATCGAGTGCAGATTTGTCGCTCTGCTCACTCAGTCATTCTGAATGTGATGGCCACACAGTGCACAGGCTCACTCACTGGCATCTACCGCCCCCACTGACCAGTACGGTGGCATCATCACTGTTCACTCACGTGCGTCCCAGTCCACTCTCCTCAGCTGCCAGGTCACATCCATGTCACATGAACCCTTCTCCCTACATTAACACGAGAGGACTGTTTCCAGACAGGCCTCATACACGCAATGGACTATTACTCAGCCGTAGAAAATGGTGACACCCTGCCCTTTGTGGCAGCTCGGGTGGACCTTGAGGGCACTGGGCTCAGCGCAACGAGTCAGAGAAAGACAAGTACCATGCGACCTCTCTCATGTGTGGAATCTAAAGAAACAAAATAAATGAACAAACAAAGCAAATGGGAAACAGACTCACAGAAACAAAGGCCATAGGGGTGGTTACCAGAAGGGGCGGGGGTGGGGGAGCAAGGGGCAGGGTGCGGGGCTGCGGTCAACCACGTTGGGACACGTTCCCCGATGACAGGCGGTCACCAGCGGTAGTGGGGCGACTGCACTGTGAAGTAGAAACATGTCTAATCACATGTACATTGTGCGCTGGAACTAATAACTTACGTGGCATAATACTGACTGCACTTTAACAGTTCCTATACAAGACCAGTGTCTGAGAACTCACTGGTCAATCTCCACCTCGAAGGAGAGCCAGGTCTGCAGGAAGGGTCCCCCTCGGGTTTCACACCAGCTGTGTCCTCCACCACACTGAGGTTCCCATCAGCCCTGCGCAAGCTTCAGGAGCTTTCCCTGCCTGCGTTTCCGAGACCCCTTCGCTGCAGCCCTCTGGAGCCTCCCAGGCAAGTGCTGTGGGAGACGCATGTGGTTCTGTCTCTGAGAACTCGCCTCCTCCGTGCGCGTGAGTGTGGGTGTGCACGAGAGCGCACACCCACTCCAGTGTGCGTGTGGGTGTCTGTGTTTCATGCCAAATGACAAAACCTTTAAAGATTCCTTTCCCTCTGGAATTCAAATGACCAAAAAGCTTTAAAAAAAGAGACACTTGTTTTCTGAACACCATCCTCACTGAGCAGGTGACACGGCAAACCTGCCGTCACAGCCCCGTTGCTGCGGCTTTCTCCCCACGGGGGACGGGGCCCAGGCCGGCCCCTGCCTGTACGCTTGATGTGTCCTTCTTCGGTCGCATGTTGTGGCTCTCAACTTTGACTTCCCGTTAGAACTTTCCAGAAGGCTTTGGAAAAACACAGGTCCCGGGGTCCCACACCGAGATTCCGATCTAACTCTGACAGATCCCGGATGTCAGGGTTGGGAGACTACCTTCGGGTGTTCTAATGGACACCCCAGGTTGAGAGCCGCTGGTCTGTGATGAGCCTGCATGATAGGCGCTTAAACAAACACTTAAATATTTGAACTGTGTCTTTTCTGTATCAATGACAAATTGAATTAAATTTCACAGAGTTGTAATATTAACTGTATTTTACTGAAGTTGACTCATCTGAAAATTGGTTAAAAATGCCATTTAATCTAAAAACTGAGCAAACCGGGAACATCGTTCAGAGTGCACAGAGGCACTGCATGAAAGCACGTGGCTGTCCCCAAGGGCAGTGGGTGTCCCCATGCCGAAATGCCATGCACCGCTGACACGGACCGACATGACTAGGCAGCACTCACAGCTCTGCTGGAACACTTCTTCCAAGTCCCCGTGTCTCATTTGCAAAATCCCTCCCATTAGACAGTCTATGCTCAGAGCACCTGCACTCTCGGTGACTTTGACGCAAGTGGGACGTGCCCGAGCTCTCCGTGACGCCCGAGCAGGCCCTGACTCCACCCTGGCTCACTCCTTCTTTGAAATAGCGGGTGGTGAGCGCCCGACTCACCACCTGGAGGCCCGGGACTCTCCACCCGGAACTCTCCACCCGGAACTCTCCACCCGGACGACGCGCCTCCAAGGGGCAGGTGTTCTGTCTGCAGCGGGAGGCACACGCCAGGGCAACCAAACGCCTCCCTCCCCCGATGAACAGTTTTGCCGGGCAATTTTGTTTGCTCTAAAATACCAAGCCGGGTGTTAGAAAGGTCACCAGACTGTCGCATGTTTGAGGAACCGGCCTCCAGCTCTCTGGGGACTTGAGGAGCAGGATATTGACTTTCTCTGTGGTCAGACAGACTTCCTGTTGCTTTTTTCGAAAGCTCTAACACGTTCCCTTGCAACTCTGCGTCGTAGCCTGTAACAAAGCAACATGACCTTCGTGGCAGCTTGTAAACAACAGACGTCTGTTGCTCGGGGCCTGCACCGGAAGTGTAAGATCACTGTGCCTGCACATGGGGGCTGCTCTGGGCTGCAGGGCCCCCTTCTCTCCGGGCCCCCACGAGGTATGGAACATGAGCCAGTTCACTGCACCAACCCCATCCCAGGCCCCGCCTTTGGAACCTGATCACTCCCAAGAAGCCCGCCCGTCACACCACCACAGTGGGGGTCAGGCCGATGAATTCCGGGGAACAGACACTCAGCCGACAGTACCCTGACATGGGGGGAATGCAGTCCAGCCCCCCTCTGCACCTGCCCCCTATTTCTGGGAAAATTAGGGGCAGTTCAGCTCACTGACTGAGTGTTCTCCAGAGAAACTTCAAAGAAGTTTGTAAACTAAACATCACACCTACACACAGCTCACTCCCACGTGCCAGAAACCATGGACGAGCCCTGGAAAGGATGTAGAAGGATTCCAAGGTCTGGGCTCTGAAACCCTGTAACCGTAACAGCAATCCCAGCCCTGTTCCTGGGCTCTCAGGGAGTGGCAGGCGAGGCTGCTCCGGCCCCCAGGCCCCAGGTGCCAGAGGCCGGCGCCTGCTTCTCCTCCCCAGGGGACCACGCAGGCGATGATACCCTTCCAGACAGCAGGCGCCTTCGGGGCCCAGGTGTGCCGAGACCACGAGACAGGGGTTGCGGCGGAGGGTGACCACAGAGCACAGAGGCGTGAAGAAGTTCCCAGAGAAGAGTGGGTCTCAGTCCCACTGAGGACCCCAGGAGAGGGGCAGAGCGCACCCTGATGCCCAGCCTGCGGGCCAAGGGACAGGCTGGGGGCAGTGCTCAGTGGCACTGACTCCCCACCATGGCCGGCCTGTCCTGCCAAGGCGCTGAGCGGACCCCAGTCCCCAGAAGGAAGCCTCTGGGTTTGCACTTGGAGGCTTCGAGGTCAGCTTCCAGCTCTGCGAGAAGGCACCGGGCTGGGGCCAGGCCCTGTCCACATCGGCCACGTGGGACCCTCAGGTGTGCTGCCCCAGTGGACCAAGCCCACGTCCACACAGGCACCGCCTCCTCCCCAAGTCCACCCTCCCGAGGAGGAGCTGCGCGGCTGAACTGCATGGGCCCTCGTGCCAAGAGGCACTTGCACCGGCTGCGCTGACCTTGCCAATGAGCTGCGTGGCTGGAGACACTGGACTCGGGAGCCCACACATGTGGGTTCGACACGGGCTGCAAGGTGCTGTGATGTCACTCACAGGGGACGCCATCCCCATGGGCCAGTCCCCACACGCAGCCCAACCTGCGCAGGGGGGAGGGGAGGGGAGGCCCACCCTCGAGGAGCAGCAGCCCCTTCCCGAGGGCGGTCCACCTGGGGGTGTTCACAGGTCGCGACACATGCCGAAGGCCACGTGGAACACGGGAAGGGCACTCACCTGTTCTCCGGGCCGGCAGACTTCCTGTGACAGACGATGATGGCGGGGGAGGACTTGCTGGCGCGGCCCGGGCTCTCCCAGACCTCCCAGGCGGAAGGGCTGCTGGCTCGGACACCGGCAACACGCACGCCCTCCTTCACAGTCGCCCTGCGGGAGACAGGGACTGCTCAGCTGCGCCCACCCTGCCAGCCCCGGAGCTTCATCCGCCACCCCCCCACCCCCCACAGTCACCTTCCGGCTCGCCCCCCTGCTCTCCCTGAGATCCCCACATTGACAGAGCAGCGACGGGTGGCACACTGAACTCGATGAGCGGCGGTGCCGTGAAGAAAGGGAGAAATGGCGCATCATGGAAGGCGCCTGTGTTTCACAGAACACACAGCGGACTGGCCCCAGACTGAGAGAACGGAAAAGGGGTGTGAACTGAAACCGCACACCACCACCGACTGCCACCCCTGCCCAGCTCTCTCGGACACGTCCTCTGCGCTGTCTCCCTCCCAAGCAATGTCCCCCAGTCATAGGAGGCCGCAGCCCCAGCAGAGGCAGGAGGGGGGACACCAGGGGGAAACGGGCACTGAGGGGGGCAGGCCCATCTGACTCCCATCCCGGTCACACTGCCATCACCGTCACCACGATCTTCGCCATCGTCCCCCTCATAGCCAACTGTCATGGGACAGGGCATCGACCAGGTGCCCCTCTAGCACAGCAGCCTCGTCCCGCTGGACCCTCAGAGGTCAGGAGCATGCTCCATTTCATGCCACGGCTCACAAGCAAGCAACCCGGGTTGAACACGGGTGCCGACCTCAGCACAGGGGGCCTGTGCCTGGGGCTTCCCTGGATGGACATCAAGCCCAGCTCTCTGGAGTCGAAGCCACTTGGTTTGATGCCACTGCCACTCTCTGCTACTCCAGGCTGACCAGGGCACATCCTGAGACCCCACAGCCACTCCAACCTCACCCAGAAGCCCATCTGCCAACCTTCACCTGTGGGGGGAAGGTGACGGGCCCACAGCTTCTCCTCCAAGGTCAGTTACACCGCTCCTCACTGGGGAGCTGGAGGGGTGGCCAAGGGGACACAGCAGAACAGGCCTCTGTCCTTATTTTTCTCTAGGAAAGTTCAGGTGGTAAGCACAGCAAGGGTGGGAAGTGTGGTGGACAGAGGAGTAGCGATGCCCACCCTGGGGGCTGCTGGCCTGGCTGACCCCATGGCACCGGGGGACTCGGGTGTGGGAGGGTCCCACCGAGGGTCCCGCCTACCACTCCCTCAATGAGGTGGCTGCACTGGGCCCAGCGTGTCTGCACAAACACCATGGCTGGCGCCAGACACCTGCTTTCTTCCCAGGGGTCTGGAATGACGTTGCATGCCAGGCAGAGGGTGACCTGCCCCCAGTAAACACCCAGAGCTCCTAGGCGCAGGTGAGCTTCCCAGCAGGGGGACGGAGGGTGTCCTACGTGGCCCCCTGGGAGGAGACTTACTCATGGTAGCCGTCTCCTCCAGCGCCTGCCCACGCACCCCTCACCCCCCGCAGGATTCACTCCCTGACCTTCTGCTGCAGTGAATCTTAGCTGAGCCCGTGGCTACACCCTGAGTCCCATCCATCTTCCTGGCAAGGCCCTGAAGCCGGAGTGGCCCGGGGCCCTGACACACACACCACTGGGACAGGTCCGCAGAGAGAGGGGCCTCACTCCCCAAGGGGCCCTCGGCACCACAGCCAGCGTTCTCGCAGGTGGGCGTCCTATGGCACACACCGTCACTCCCACAGAGAGCACAGCCGTGGGCATGAGGCACCCGCAGGCATGGGGAACAGCACGGGCGGGCCGGACGGCACTGGGCACCACCCAGCACAGCCACTCCCGCGTGAAGGTTGGCTCCAGGAGCTGCGCCGATGACAGGGCTGCAGCTCTGCCAGGCCGGACTGGCTCTTGGCAAGCAGGTGGCCAAGCTGGACTTAGCCTTTGGTTTATTCCGCAGGGGCAACGCACCCAGGCCTGCCATGAGGGAGTGGGCTCACAGGCTTTGGCTCCAGCCCTAAGGAGGTCATCTGACACGCAGGCTCCTTTCTCCAGTGAGTCACTCTGAAGCTCTTCAGCAAGGACACGGCTGCCGACCCAACCCAGGAGGTGCTCAGCCTTTGTTGGTCATGACGCCACTGACGCTGTCTGATGCTGAGGGTTACAGCATGAGGTCCCCACGGAAGTTCAGGGCCCGACACTGGGATGCTGCCTTTCAGAGACATGGGCGGTTTCGAGAGAGAAGACACATTTCTAGGGCATGTCAGGGGTCCTGAACCGGGGATGCATCCTGGAGGAAGAGCTGCCGCTAAAGAGAGTGTATCAGTTACGAAGGGACGCCAAACCAGGGGTTCCTCCCCAGAGAGGTTCCTGCGGCGACTCCTGACCCCTCCTGGCGTGGAGTCACAACCCGACACGCTACACACAGCGGGGGCAGCAGCGTCTGGAGCCGTCACAGCGATTCCTGGAACATGCGCCATCTGGCTTCGCCGCGTCCTGTGCTGATGATGGCTGAGTCGCCAACACTCATGATGGGAAGCTTTGTGACCAATGTATGGCTCAGGCCACACGGGCTGCACGACAGCTTCGGCACACGGATGTGAGCATGGCCCTGATCTCTGAGGTCCCCTGGCTCTGTGCTGGACTCGGCGCTGCACCCACTGGAGGGATGGGAAGGCCGCGCTCTGCACCCATGTCTGCACACACACTGTGGGTCCATGCACATCAGCCTGCTCGGGTCTGGGGTCTGCCGTGTTTCTGTGGCAGGAAAGACCTGCAGTGCACGTGTGCATGACACATACACACACATTTACACAAATTACACAAATTCACACATTTACACAAATTTACAACACACACATACCTGTAAACACACAGACTTGTGTGTTTCGAGCACAGTGGTCAAAGCAAAACATTTTTGGATTTCTCCATCTCTCACTCACCTGCTCTCCGAGCTGCAGAGAAGAGCTCAGTGCGTTGCCCCCGTGGACACAGGAGCTGATGGCCATGTGGGGCCATCACCCCGAGTCTGAGCTCCCTCGGAGCAGGGACAGCGCGCAGCAACGCTGCCCAGCACATCTGCGAAGGGCCCTCAGTGCCCTCACTGCCAAAACCACCACCAGTGGCTCGCTCCCCATGCCGCGCCCTGGCCCAGCACAGCCCACAGCGAGGACGGCAGGCTCGCGCCTACTTTACCAGCTGTGCTTCATGAATCATGTCCCTCTAGTCCCTTCCCAGGTCCAAGGGCCCACCTGTCTGCCTGTCACTGGGATGTACGTCTGCGTCTCCTCCCCTGGACTTGGGGATGATCCCACCTCATGCAGTTTGAGATGAGCAGCGCTCCCGAGAGCCCACCCCGGGTCCGCTGTCATCGAAAGGTGCAGGGGCCTGACATTCTTCTGTGGCACCAACCCCACCCAGGGACACAGTTCAGCCTCAGCCTCAATGCAGGTGCACGTGAGTGCCGACCTCACACTCGGAGCAACAACACTCGTGCAGCAAACATGCACAGACCTGTCGGTGGGAGGGGAGGACGGCAGAGGGCCACGCGGAGGAGCCCTGCACGCTCCGTCCCGTGCAGAGGGACCGCTATGACTGCCAGTTCCCAGGCACCAGGACCAGGAGCAGAGGCACATCTGAGAGAAGCTGGGAGGGGAGCCTTTGCAGGGAGCTTCGGCTCCCCGCCGTGCAGCGCTCATCCCTTCGTGTGCGGTCTGCAGGAACAGCTCAGACATGCTTCCCGAACTAAAGAAGATACTCTAAGTGAGAACGGGAACCAAGGTGAACAAGCTCACATTTCCAGGGAGGTCTTTGGGGGGTGGGGTTGTGAATGTCTTCTTAACATTTTCAATGAAAAACAACGCCCACAGCAGGTACACTGTAAATGCTACAAAGGGGAAAAGAGCAGATGCCTCTCCTCTTCACACTTCTCTTCCTGGATGCTCCCACTTCAGCGACGCGTGCTAACGGCAGCCCAGTGGGAGCACTTCCAGAGGGTCAGCCTCCTCACCCTCATGTTTAGGGATTCTCAATTCACAAACCACACACTTCCCCACCGGGCAGAGGCAGCTGAAGGAAGTCCACCCCACTGGCGCCCACGGGGCAGACAAGCCGGTGCTTCCCCCGTTTGCTACCGCGATCGTGCTTCCAAGACTTTGCACACAGCTCTGCGCTTGCACACATGTGCACACGCACATGCACGCAGGCCTACCATGCCAGTTCTGAAAGCGGAGCCGCCGAGGCAGAGAGGCGCCCTGCTCGGTCTTGGCAGAACTCGCTGAGCGGCCGTTCGAAGAGGTGCCGCCTGTCTGCACGCCCACCGAGCATCTCGATGGGCCTTTTTCTCACCTTTCTGATCGCGGGAGCGCTGATCTGTGAAACCCCGTTTCCTTCCATCCCAGGGGCACTGAACTGTTTTTCACAGGCTTAGATGCGAGGTCCCTTCATATAAAACACCTGTGAATATCCTTGGCCCATCTCTGCTTTGTCGGCTCTGTTTTTATTGTTTGTTAGGAAGCTGATTTGTAAGGAAATAAATCCCTTGATCCATCTGGAATTTATTTTAGTGTGAAAACTGTACGAAAGAGGGACCCGGCTTTACTTTTACCCATATGGGTTTTATTAACACTACTTATTAAATAATTCACCCAGTACCAGGTGTTGACTTAAAATGCCATCTTTAATACACTCTAAATTCATCTGGTTTTTAGGCTTATTTTTTGCCTTCCACTCACTTTTATCGATCTGTCTCCCTTCTCCTGAGCCAGCGCCCCAACATCTTGCTGTCTGCTGGGGCTCCTTTCCAGTCACCTCTTTCCACCCCCTTGGGGTTTTCTCAGTGGCTATTTCAGCAAGAATCCTCTCTAGCAGCTCAATTTCAAAGACAGCCTTTCAGTTTGGAACATAAGATGCACCCTGAAGCATCCCTTTCGGGACATGAAAGAGACTGTGTCCCGCTCTGGCTGGAGCAGACGGCCGCTGTGACCCATCCGCACCCAGGCCTGCTTGGGCTCCCGCTGTGGACTCTGCCGCCCTGACTCCTCCCCCCACTGAACAGGGCGAACATGGAAGGCAGAAATGGAGAAGACACCCTGGGCTTCTGCGGGCAGGCATTCCGACATCCCAGGTCTGGTTGCACGTGCTTCTCTCCGACGCTGCAGGGACGAAGGTGCAGGTGTGCACCAGAAAGCCGCATACCTGTCCATGCCGCATGCTCACATCCTAGGTGATTTGCTTACAGGTGACTCACATATTCTGCTTTGTATTTTCTCTATCACAACACACATTTTCTCAGAACAGATGTCTAGGAACAAAGAACAAGCGACGGTTGCCGCAGGGGCAGGCGGGAGGCAGGCGAGCGAGATGAAGGGAGCACAGTCAGCGAGGGGACAACACCTCTGCAGGTGGCAGACAGTCGCCAGGATCCGGGCAGCAATGGCTCTGTAAGGCACACTGGTGCCGAATCCCTGTACTGTGCACAGAAAGTCAGTGCAGGGCTGTACACCAACGACACTCAGTAAGAAATATTTCAAAACCAAGCCGAAGCAACAGTGTCTCGCCAGGAGTACGCATGAATTCTGCAGAGGTCACGTTCAGGGGATGCCGCCCAGAGCTCCGCCTCCCAGCTCCCCACCCACGTGGCCTGGGTTCAGCCCCAAGGGCCATGCAGGGCCAGGGTAGAGCATCCATCCACCCTGTGTGCACAGGTGCCCACCCTCTAACGTACACACCTGCGGCCGTCCACCCACCTGCCACGTGTCCAGGCAGCAGAGCAGGAGGAGAAGGTGCCGCCTCTGTCCAGCCGCCACTCCTGCCTACACCTGGCCACTTGGCACCTGGATCAGCACTGGCCTGGGAGGTCCAGACGGCCCCTGGGCCCGGACCCTAACATGACCCTCACGAGAATGGCAGTGGAGCAGGCTCGCCTGCCAGACCACTTTACGGAGACATGGAGGGCGGTCCTGGCGGCAGTGAGGGCTGCGGGGCAGACCTCAGATGCTGCTGTATCGGGCAACCCTCCTTCTACGTGGTGAAAATAAATAATTTTCCAATTTCGCTTGGACTTTTCCTTACTTCTGATGGGTAACGAGCCTTGTTGCCTTGCTTGTGTATGCCCTGAAAAGGCAGACACCGCCAAGGGAGCCCCGGTCACCGAACCTCCGTGGATGGGATGGAGACAAGAAAGACAAGCAGAGCACTCGCTCGGCGATTGTACGCACTCGCTCGGCAGCACAGCCGAGTTTCCAGAACGTAACAGTTGCAGCTCACAGGGAAGCCCTGGCAGATAGGACAGGTGTCGGGCACACCTGTCATCATGGAATGCGCTGCCGGCTAGCGATGCTCTAGAATAATTTGTACAGGCCGGTGCATCCCCAGGCGCATTTTAAAGGTGACATTTAAAACTTTCCCTCCTAAGCTGCAAAGGTTGAAATTCTCAGCATACTGTAACTATTGACATTTCAAAATTAAACTGTTATATCATTCTCCTAAAAGTATTCACCAGAATCTAAATACCATGGCGGATTTGCTGCTCTCCATTATTCGTCTTAAGAAAACACACAGACAACCTTTTTTGTACCAGACTTGAATTTTATATTGATTTTTTTTGCTGTTAGCTTGCATATCCATTTTATTTCTTTCACAGAATTTTACCCTATCGTGTTCCATTTTTATGTCTGAAAGTCTCTTATTGATCATTCCATCATACTTCTCTGCAACAAAAATATGTATATGAAATCAAATCTAGCTTTCTTTTTTGTCCATAACTGTCTAAATGCGATTTTTACATTCTCAACTGGCCTCATGACCAGCCCAGCCTGCACGCACGCCAGCCAGGGCCTGTGTAGGCGAGCACGTAAGGACACCCTTCACAGAACAACTGGCTGACCTGCAGCAGGGCCACCGGCCAGGAAGGCTTCGGTCAGCGGCGTGAACAGGGTTACATGGTCAGGAGGGGTGTTCTTACATGAAAGCACTCAGCAAGTCTGGCTTTGCTTGCCCTCACAGAGCAGACTGGCCCCACATGCAGGGCCAGGGACTCAGGCAGAAGCAGCCCACGTGGCCGTGGGGCCACCACTGCAGCTGCTTCGGACTCTCTAACCCAAGGAGACAGAGCAGGACATGTCCCCAAGAGCCTGCGATGTGCTTCTGCATGGAAGTGGCAGGCATCGCTTTGGCCAAGCATGCCACCTGGCCACAGCTAACTTAACGGGGCCAGGGATGTAAGCCTCCTGTAGAGTCCCATCTGGACAGAGAAAATGAGGCAGGTCTAGAATGTTCCACATGGCAAGTGTTTAGGACAAGGCATCAGAAATGACTGTGAACCTGGCGGTCAGGCGGGAAGCCCCGGCCGCTCAGCTGCCTGCCCCAGCATGGACTCCGCAGGCCCTGCATAAGGCCCCTGTGAACCCTGTCTCAGGGCTGTGGCTCCCAGCCCCCGAGACTGAAATTAGGGTCACTGTGCACCCCACAAAAGCAGGCTAGAGTCAGATCCGGGGCTTGCTTCCAGGCTCCCTGCCCAACTGACAGCTCAGAAAGACAAGCGCTCCATCCAGACACTGGGTGAGCCCCACGTGGACTGGGATGCTAGAGGTGTAAGTCTCGGGAGGTCTGCACGCTACATCCAGTCATCAGCGGAGGAGGAGGCCAGGTCGCGGCTCGTGAGCCGTCCGTGTGAGGAGTCAGAGCTGGGCCTTTCGGGGACCCCGCACTCGAAGTGCAGGGTGGTGACCAGAGTCCGTGTCAGCAAACTCAGAGCAGAGTGGCCTTCTCCCCCTGGATGGAAACACCATTTTATGTTGGAGACACACAGACACATCTCCCAAGAAATGTCTCGCAGTGAGACGTGGAAGCTGCAGGGAGACACACAACGTGTTTGCCAATTAACCACAGAATTTACGGATGACTTAGGCCTCCACAGCCAAGGGCTCTCCCCAGGTCCCAGGTAACTGCCTCGAAGGTGCGCACTCCCAAGTGTGCACAGTTGGCCAGAGAGGGTTAACTGCGTGTCCAGACCCAGGCCGAGCTGGGGTCTCACGTTGCCCGTTTGCCAGGCGGCATGGAACTTACTGGCTCCCTGCAGTAAAATGTAATGGATCTGGTCAGGGTCTGCTCTTACCAAGGGAGAGAATGCTGCGACCAGCTCACCCAGGTGGACGGACCCTCCCGACTAGCAGGTGGCCCTGCTACCCACGCAGCCACCAGACACATTGCTCACAGGCAGACCGCTGGGCAACAGAGAAGGGACAGAGGGGCAGGGCCGTGAGCGGCCTCCGAGACCTCACAGCTCCTGGGGCCTCGGGATGTGGAACCCTCCCCTCCCCCACAGGAGGAGCACCGCCATCCAGCTCAGGACCTGGCACTCACTAGCACTACGCCTCCCCACCCAGACCACAAAGTCCCTGGACTCAGGCTCCTCCCTCAGAAAAGGGTGACGCCGCTGCCCACTCATTCCAGCCAGCTCCAGGCTGCCTCCAGGCCCCGCTCAGCCTGTGAGGGCCAGAGGACACTGTGGCCTCTCATCTGTGCCCCCAGCCCCGCCCACCTGGCAACCACCAGCCGCATCCCCCCACCCCTGCATTACAAGCAGAAGTGAAACATTTCAGTATTCGCAATTTTAAGTACAAGTTTATTTGACTTTTCAAGACCCCAGCTGTCAAAAGTGTCAGTCAACACAATGAAAGGTCACTCGGCCTGCCGGTCTGACAGTCATTCAAGCTGCACCTGTGGGCCCCGGGAAGCCCTCCAGTGGGCTTTCTCTGGGCTCCCACCAACTCGAACGTCAGAGAAGCAGCTTCTGGAAAGAGCTGGTCGGAAGCTCCCCAAAGCATGTTCGCTGCCCGTCTCTCAGTCCTGCATCCTCCTCCCTGAAAGTGGCCCTGTCGGCCGGCTGAGGCACGTTGCGTGCAGGTTGAGCACGGCGGGGGTGGGGGGGCGGGGTCGGGGTGAAAGAACAGGAGGGGTACAGCCAGCAGCAGCAGCGGCTCGCAAGGCTCTGTGGGAGAGGAAAGATGCGGGAGGCACCAAAATAGCCTGGAGAATGACAGGAGACTTTGAACCACGGGGACCCCAAGCAGCCTCAGGGAGATGGGTGTCCCCTCGCTGAAAGTTCCCGTGTGGGCCAGAGTGGGGACTGGAATCCAGCTGGCCTGGATTCCACGGCAAGAAAAACAATGTCCTTAGGGCGGTGGCCTCCACCCAGGGCCCTGTGAACCAGGTGGCCTCTGGCAGTATCTGAAGACACTGCTGCAGTCACCACTGAAAGGGGACAAGTGCTACCAGCAACTGCAGGGAGGGGCCAGGGATGCTGCTCGATATCCTGATATTCTTAAAACAGTGCCCTCCCCCCAGGACCCACAGCATTACCCAGTCCCAAAAGTCAGGGGCTGAGGCTGAGAGACCCTCACTCAGAAACAGTCTTTAGCCGCTCACAGCACTGGGCACAGAGTCTTTAACAAAGTCACGGGCACTTGGCACTTGGCATTCAAACTGGGAGACCTCTGCAAAGTGTGCACACTCGCTAACCATCAGCACTCAGTCAGTCACCTGCTCACTCACCCACTCAGTCAGTCACCCACTCACTCAGTCACCCACTCACTCAGTCACCCACTTACCCACTCATTCACTCAATTTAAGACCCTCCCAACTTAGAGAACAGCCCCATTCCCAAGGTTTCTCGTCTGCCCCTTCCCACCTGCCCTTCCTGGGCGTGCGGGCAGCAGGGAACCAGCCAGCACCATGCAAGCCTTTGGCCCCGCCCCACATCCCCACCTGGTGAGCTGAGCTCCTCTGACACTGTGAGGAAGGTACAAGAGACCAAACAGGTGGGGAGACTGTGCAAGAGCTGGAACCCTCTACCTCCTCCAGGTGGCAGAGCCCAAGTGCTCCTGAAGTGGGCTCTCTGTGGGGAAGGGACAGGACGCAGGAGCATGCGGTAGGGACCAGGAAGGAAGCTTCAAGGGCCACAGGGGCTTCGGCGGGTCCATGAGAGAAAGACGTTTTCTGAGACCAAAAGGCACCTTTCACTGTCCCAGTAGAGGCGTTTGCCTCTATTCTTCCATGGAGGCCTGCTCTGGAAGACACGGCCCACAGAGAGCACTCAGGAGGTGACCGGCAGCCCTGCTGGGGCTTTCTCCTGCTCTCAGACTAACAGGTCCACACACACACACACACACACACACACACACAGTGCCGGGTTTTCAACCCTCCTCACTGATCACGTCCACCGCAACACTTGGCCCCTGTGCTGGCTGTGGGGTCACCCTGCGGTCACAGGCCTAGAAGCTCCCAGGGAGGAGGCAGGAGGTGGTTAGTCATGATGGAGATGGACCCAAGGCGCAGCTGCAGCTGCGGTCCTCTGTCTGGAGGTCAAGCAGGCACCTGGCCTGCAAAGCAGGAGCCACCTCCGGGCAGGACCTGGCTGCCCACACAGTGCGTGGGAGAAACACAGCCCCAGCTCAGAGGAAAGCTCCCAGGGGCCGAGGGGCATAGGGGCGGAAGCAGGGCAGGCCCACAGGGTCATTCCTGCAGGTGGCCAGATAGAGCCCAGGCCCACTCTGGCCAGATATTGGGAAGCTGTGCTCAATTAGTGTCACAATGACTTCATTTAAAAAGATATACAGTTTTATTATTTTCTAATTATGAGAATTCAGACTAAAGGCTAATCACATTGCTGGAGCCAGGCTTACCTCCAGCTGTTTTCATAAACAGATGAGACTCCTGCATAATTACAGACCTTTAAGTATGCAGCAAGCACATCATTAATGCATGCACACCACTAAAGAGCAGCGTGCACCGCCACGCCAAGTTAAGCACACTTCAGGAGCGTTTGCTAGTGCCCTAACTGGGAACGAATGTTTCTTTCCCACAAGCCTCTAAACGGACTCCGAGCAAACAGTCTCGCTGCACACTCAGAGCGCTCCGATCTCACACACAAACCACACCCAGAGGCCTCAGCAGTGCTGGTCCCTGGACTTGCAGACAACCGGGCCTCGGATCCTGGGGCCCAGCAAGCCCAAGTCTCCGGGCTTTCTCGCAGCCTGGCAATGGCAGAGCCACCCTCGGGACGCTAGGAGGGGCACTCTTGGAGTGTAGCAGGTGGCTGTCGGACGCAAAGCATTTCATGACGTTAGTGCCACACACACTGCTTCTGAAAAGCTGGTCTGGTAGGGCCAGCCCCTGCGGAGGGAAAGCTTCGGTCTCCGTGGGAGCCCTGGGTCCAGAAATTGCCGATCAGCAGGAGGCAAAGGAAAAGCCCTCAGGGAAGGTGAGACCCTGCCAGAATGAAGCTTCCCTGATTCAAACCTTCACTTTCCGTCAGCAAAATACTCCTTTCCGTGAGCTTTGACCTCCACAAAGAACATTCTGGAAGACCATGGAAGCTGGCAACACCAAGCCCACAGTCAGCAGGCCCCGCAGAGGACCTGCGACCTGCTGAGGCAAAGCCCAATGCCCCAGGGACAGGGGGAGAGAGGCCGCCCTGATGCCTGTGCTTGGTCCCTGGCTGCACTCCCCACCCACACCAAAGGTCCTTTACGGCCAAGGGTGAGCCACATCCGACCAGCATGCAAGGGTCAGAGGACGACCCCTCGCCCTCGGTCACAACGACACCCTTCAACGTGAGACGTATGCGAGCAGGAGGTGCTTACTGCCTGAAACTCGCCCGTGCCCACCAAAAACAGAAGACAGCCTACGCTCGGACGGAGGGGGCGGCGACACCATCATTCCCCAAAGCTGTGACGCCCATGGAGAAAATGTGCCGCGTTTCACATCCCTGCTTCCAAGGGCCAGGGCACGATGCCGTCACAAGGCACCTCAGACCACGTTGTCACCATGCCACGTCACCATGTTAGGGCAGGCTCAGGGACCCAGACACTCTGCCACGTGGCTGCTGCAACCGAATCTATCTGCGCTGAGAACGGAATCGGCGCACAGAGCCTCACCGAGCCGAGGCTGCGGCACCTCTCATGCCCTGAGTTCCAGAGGGAAAACGCCCCGCGGGTTCTCCCAAGCCGCTCGGCACCCCTCTCAGGTGTGCTCTCGTGTGGGACCCTCGACACAGCACGCAGCAGTGGCTCCCCACATCAGTGGCCCTGCACCACACTCACACCGTGCTTCTCCGAGAGAGAAACACAACAGTTGGCTGGGTTGGGGCATCCCAGACTCGGGCGCACGGTTCAGGCTGGACGCTGAGGTCAGAACAGATCCTCTACACACCCCTGCAACACTCTGCGGGTCACCCATCGGCCACTGGACTCAGCCTGTCGATGGGCCCTGCCAGCACCTTCGTCTTCCTGCCACGTGCCCAGGGCACCCCATGCCTCGCCAAAGGCATCATGCCTGTGCCCCCCTACTGTTGTGTGACAGCCTGCACAGGTGAGCCATCAGACACACCTTCGGCACTCAACACCCAACCCGACAGTTCACACTGCTCAGCATCAGCAGCAGAATGGGGCAGGTGGCACAGGGCAATTACCATCGACCGGTGGGTGTGCCCCAAGCCCACTGACCCTCACGCCTGCCTAGGCAGGAGTGGACTCTCGAAGAGACTCACCTCAAGGTGAAACGCTCCTCCGTGCAGTTCCTGGAGACGGACACGGGGAAGGTGAGCACATCGCCCCGGCGCGCTGTCTGCGGCAGGTAGTGAATGGCCACGTTGTCATCCAAACGCAGCTCCCGCAGCAGCGGCTGGCTGTGCGCCTGGTGAAGGAACACACTCCCGATCCTCTGCAGCGGGGGGCCGGCCTCGTCTGCGTCATCGCCAGTCTGGGCCCCGCTGCCAACCAGCGATGGCCCCCGGGCGCAGTCCCCGCGCTCATCACTGGCGTGCACAGTGTAGTACAGCTCCACGGTGCTGCCCTCGGCCGCGGGCCCCGGCTTCCTCCGGCCAGCCACCACCGTGGGGGCGCTGAACCAGCTGGCCAGCAGCCGAAGCTCGGCCACGCACAGCCCCAGCTCTCCGCGCAGCTGGCAGCCACCCCGCACCACCCGCGTCTCCCGGAAGGCGAACACACGCAGGCAAGGCAGCTGCTCCTTGGGGCCGCGCTCGGCCCAGTCACGGCCCACGGCATGGAACAGGACCTGCACGGTGGGCCGGGATGGGTAGATGTGGTCTCGCAGCACATGGGCCTTCAGCGCCCAGCCGAGTGCGGGCGCACCGGGGGCACCCACGGCGCCAGCTGGCAGCAGCAGTTCCTGGGGCACCGCCTGTCGTGCCGAGAAGGGGCCATAGCTGGCGCTGAGTACGGGTGGCCGCCGGGCCCGGTGGATGAGGAAGGACTCTACGCGGGACTGCAGGCTGGCGTTGCGCATCACGTCCTGGTTGGCCTCCTTCAGGAAGAAGGACACATCAGCGCCGTGCACGCGGTAGGTCACTGGCAGGTAGGTGGGCAGCAGGGAGAACCGCTGGACGCTCTCCAGGAGGCCGCGGCCCTCGGTCACTGTCGGAACGGAAGGCAGGCATTAGTGAGGGCGGAGGGCAGCCCCCGCGTCCCCAGGCCGGCCCCGCACGCCGCAGGGGACGGCGGGCACTGTCCCAACGCCCTGCGCCCCGCCGGACCTGCGCACACGTCACCACGAATGGGCCACGGCGTGCAGCGACAGGGCGCCCACGCTCCCAGTAGGTCGCCCGGGAGCTGAGCGGCTCCTGTTGCCTGGGGACGGCGTGCCCGCGTCACGTTGTGACGCTGCGGCGTGACGCTGCGGCGTCACCCGGCGTTCACGTCGTAATGTTGTTCACCATGCAGTCGGGGCGTAAGGCTGTGATGTCACAGTGCAGTCGTGTCGTGGTGTGATTTCCGTCACGTGGTCAGGCTGAGGTGCTGTGAGTCGCAACGTTGTGAAGGCCTAACGTAGACGTGTCCTGATGTTATAACTCACGGCAGCAACATCGCAACGCTGCAACGCGAAACGTCGCCGTGTCGTGACATCACGGGCAACGCATCGCTGCCCTGTGCGCGCTCGGCGTGCGCGCTCGGCCCACGCGCATGGTGCGACCAGCTGGCACCGACCTGGGCGCTCCCCAGGCAGGTGCCCGCCCCCACCCCGAGACCTTCCCCAGTGGCACCTGCACAGACCTCCGTGGCTTTCACTGTGGCTGTAAGACGCCCTTTGGCGATAAGCATTAGGGAACTCGGGAGGAAAAAGAGTTTATTACTTAGAGGCCCTGCGGTACAGGGCCTGGGGTTCTGCTTTTCCCGGGGTGGAGGGGCGAGCCCAGAGTTGGGGCCCACTCTTTACGGGTGAGTGTAAACCGGAAGAGGGAATGTAAAGCACAGGAAGAGAAAACGTGGAGCCCAATGGTCAGCAGCAGAGATGAACAGAGATGTAAACCAGAAGAGCCCCCGTGGGTGCAGCCTGGCTCTTTCTCCCAGCGGTCCCCAACCTTTTTGGCTCCAGGGACCCGTTTCATGGAAGACAATTTTTCCACAGACCAGGGTCAGGGGTGTTTTGGGGATGATTCAAGACGAATACATTCAAGCTCGCCTCCTGCTGTGCAGCCTGGTTCCTAGCTGGTACTGGTACTGGTCCATGGCCTGGAGGTTGGGGACCTCTGCTTCATCTGGCCTTGTGGCTGCAAGGTGTTTATTCCAGGCAGCTGATGCTGTGTTCGAAGAGCAGGCCTCCCCGACAGAAGCTCAGGCCACGCCCTTGCACTACAGGAGGAGCTGCCAGCGGTCGGGGCTCACGATGCAGCTCCTCTGGCGGTTGCAGTGCCGCGGCGTGAACGAGCCCACGGGGCGGCCAGTCCCGTAACAGGCAAGCTCACACAGCTGCCATCTCGGGTCTGCCATGCGGGTCGGTGTGAGTCACCCCACGGTGTTTGCACAGCTACGAAATGCCCCCGATGGCACATTTCTCAGAACATATCTCTGGAGTTAAGCGGTGGTTTAAAAAAAATTAATGCAAAAGAGAAAAGAAAAAGCCTCATGCCACTAACGTCAGCTGACACCAGTATCCCTTGCCATGCCAGAGGCTGAGCATGCAAACATGTGACACCCAAACAGAATAATGTTTTCAAGTGTCGATGGATGCAGTCATGGTGCCCTTTGGGGGTCACAGAGTTGAGGCTAAGACTCGCTCTCCTTGGGTGAAAAGGACAGGTCGTCGCAGTTAGACACGCATCGAGAACACGGAGCGTCAAACAGAGAGGGGTGTTCCGTGAACACAGCTGGACGGTTCTGTGAACACAGCTGGACGGCCTCAGGTCAGAAACAGGAACAACCGTGTCGGCACGTGGTTCAGGGCTGTGTCGGTGTCCTGCCCCTGACATGCCTGCACCTGAGGACACAGTGGGCACGAAGGAGGTGATGAAGGACACGGGACGAAGATGCACACAGGTGGGCAGTCCCAAATCAGTGCACAGCACGCCCTCCCCTTGGGGTCAGGCTGAGAGATGTGCAGACAAGACCTCAGGGGGAGCCATCCAGAAATAGCTGAGGTGACGAGACCCTGTCACGTCGGGTCCAGGGGTGCAAGGCACACACCGCAGGTGCCCGGAACCCAAGCATCTAGGGAAACAGGTCACAGTCCTCAACCCCACCCTTCGCTGCGGCAACATTGGCACCAGGTTGCTGAAAGCATGCTCCCCTCGTTCCCCACTGAACATGCCCTTCCACGGGTGAACAAACAGCCCCCAAAACGCTATTTTTACAGTATGCCTTACTTACACTCTGCTAGCAAAACACGGACAGAGAAATTATGTAATTCAAAAACCAAGGGAATGGGCTTTAGAAACGGAAATTACCAGCTCTCAGAACACTGGCTTTCAAGGCCACACCTCCAGCATTAGGCGAGGGATTCTCTATGGTAGCCATGTAATTATCTCCGGCTGTTCTTTACAAAAAGCACCCCCCCCCCTGCCCGCAGCCTGGAGACCTATTGTGCCCACCTGTTTCAAAGGCCCACGTGAGCACAGTCTCCAGGCACAATGCCTACCTGAGCCTGGGGCCCTGCAGGCAGCCGAGTGTGAACAGAGGACAAAGCAAAGCACTCAGACAAAGGGCCTCCACCCGCCGCCCACTTTGTGTCTCCTGGGCTGCCGTGGAGTGAGGGCGCTGACCAGGGCATGGGAGGCTGGGCCAGCTCTAGCAGGGCTGGCAGCCTGCTGTATCCCGTTCGGCTTCTGGCTGGGAAGCCAGCTGGGCACATGCATCCAACCTGAGTTCCTAGACATCTGTCCCAGTGATGGCATGACCACACCAGGGCAGGATGAGCCCCATGTCAGCAGTGGGTCTGGTGCTGTGCTGAACCCTTCAAAACTGCCAGTCTGGGAGCTGTTTTGGCTGCTCTACACAGCGATTTTATGTGGTTCAACCTAAGACATGGGCCTTTCTTTTTCAAAAATCAAGGTGTCCCAGATACTACCAGAGGCCTTGTTCCTTAAGAGGATTACATTGCCACGACTTTCTGGAGGTCATTTCTACAAGCTTGTATTTTTCCCAGGTGAGCTTTAGTGAAAGCGAAGAGCAAGCAGCAAGGTTTTGGCTAATGTCCTTGGTCATTAGCTGAAAGCTGTCTCCTTGGTCCCTTCACGGGGCCCCTGCCTCCCCACCTCCAGTCTGCTAGGCTACATCCCCATCACCCCTCAGGCTGCCTCATGAAAGTCACTCTCCGCAGTGCTTCTCGGGACCGCACCGTCCCGGGTCTGGCGGCCCCACAACGCCCTTACGTGGACCCCTCACCGGCCCGCCGCAGCACTCTCTGCTCCAGGGGCTCATGTGCCTGTGAGTGGGGGCGACCCGTGCGTGGGCTGTTCTCCATTTTATCCATGGTATTCAGGAGAGTGAGCACCTGGCAAAAGTCAGGTGCTCAAGGGCCATCTGACCAACACGTGAACGGCCGCCTCGGCGAGGTGGTGTCTTCACGTCCGGATTCTCTGTGCTGTCCTCTCCACGGCCACCACTCAGTGATGAGAACCCTGGACCCTTCCATCGCACTGAGCCCCTGAGCGGCGTGATTTGGGAAAACGGGAGACAGGAGCCGCGCTCTGCAGTGGGACCCGTGAAAGACCGCCATCGATGGGGCAGGATCCCCTCATTCTTAAGAAGACACCTTGGCGCTACTGTGAACAGTTACCTGCAGCTGCCGTCACCCCAGCTGGGCATTCGGTCTAGAAACTGCCGAGTGACCGGGTCCTAGGTGGCTCGACACAAATGCCGTCACCACGGCTCTGGGGCTGTCCTGTTGGGCATCCGGCCCTGACGAACAGAGGACGCCCCCACCCCCCAAGCTGTGCGACTAGTTACACACTCTACGGGCAGTGGCTTTGGGGCCTCAGCGTTGGTGCAGGAAGGCAACGGGCTCGTCCGGATCATCGTCCAGAGTGAAGTCACGGCTGGCCTTTATTTCGGGTATGGCCCATTTGTCTTTTCGTCTGGTCCCTGGCCTACATGTTTATTGCTTAAAAATGCTCCAAGTTGACCTAAAGTTGGGGGTCACTTCCTTTTTGAAAGTGAAACAACAAAAATAACACCAATTCCACCCCACAATGCCCAGGATGGACTAAGACAGAAAGTCGTCATCCTCGAATTCCCACAGGGGTGACCGTTAGAACAAAACACTGCCGGTCCCACCTGAAGATGAGTCAGGAGTCAAGTTACACAAAAAACAAAAACTGTGCACAGTGAGTCTCAGTAAATAACTCATTGAGGAAAAACATCACATCTCACATCTGAATTTGCTGCCACAGCTTTAAGCACTTATGTGAAAGCAAGTGACATGTTCACATCTTAAGCAACTCTGGCCCTGGAAAGAATTTGTATTAATTTTGACGTTTTTGAAAGAAGCCAGTGTGAAAAGACCACGTACAGTGTGATCCCAGCTCTGTGACATCCTGGAGAAGGTGGACCCACAGAGCCAGTGAGCGGTCAGGGTTGTCAGGTGGGGGAGCGGGGACGGGTACAGGGGTGCGCAGACAGAGGACGAAGTTCTGTTGGGGCAGGGAAGCTGCTCTGCGAGACACCGTCCTGGCGCAGATGTGTCTTTGCTCACTGTCAGACCCACAGGGTGGACACCGGCGAGAGGGAGCCCTGGCCTCGGCGCCTGTTCTCTCCGTCTTCCTGACCGAATCTGCAGGCCTCTGCCCCTCTGATGGACCCTCGTTCACAGCCATAGGTTCAGGGCCCAGAACAATCCCTGGGCACAGAGGGACAGAAAGGACATGCATGGGTGAAAGAATAAACACATGGATAGATGAAAGAATTTTGAGCAAATAGCTGAATCCAGTCTCTCCATCTCAAGGCCAGCGGCTCATTACCCCAGACCTGCACTGGAGAAGGTCGTCGCCGTGGAGTCTTCCTGAAAGCCCGTTGAGATAAAATCCAGTGCGAAGACGCCACCTGGGTACCGAGCACTGAGGTCGTTTGCATCTCCCAGCTAACCAGAGCGGCCCTTCCCGCAGCCCCACGCACACGCTCAGTGCGTGGTGGACGAACCTCATCAAGTTGCTTTATAGGAAACCCAGCCGAGCGTCACATCTCATATTTTTAAATTGTTTGTATTAATGCTTAATTACTTCAGGGATTAAACAGCTTTTCTTTAAACCCCACAAACAATTTCTTCCTCCTTACCCATTTTCTGGTGGCAAAGTCATTTCGAGTGATTTCATCCATGGACTCTATTTCCTGAAGGAGGATGAGAGAGAGAGAGAGAACGCCAGGCAAGGAAGTGGAGGAGACAGAGCAAGAGAAACAAGACCAACGGAAATGACGGCCACCTGCCGCCTTCTTGTCCTGAGGTCCCCTGGAGTCCAGGGGCAGATTTCAAGTCAGACCCGAGTCCAAGTGCAAACTCCTCAAGCCGTTCGGAGCGGAGGTCCCTGGGCAGGAAAACACCTGTGTGTCCGTGGTACACACACCTGCCCAGGCACTCAGAGTCTGATTCTGTTGGCGCTGTTTTACAACGTGGATGACAACTGACAGTAACGCAAAACCGTGCTTGCCTGTGGATGTGCAAGTCAATTCCCTCTGGGGAAGGGCCGGCCCGCCCGGCGCCTAAATCCCCAGGCTGGTGTGGAAACGTGCACTTGAGCACCCTTTCACGCACGGCGCAGACCTGAGCACTCCTTCTCCTCCCCGTCCCCCTTCGGGTCAACTCCAACAGCTGCCCAATGTTCTCATTTCATTAGTGAGCTAAATAAGATTTTTAACACATGTTCATTCTGCATCTCTGGGACAACCATGGTTTTTCCTCTGTGGAAATTATCTTGTCAAGAAGCAAGGGCACTGGGTGGCATCCTCTTGGTCCCATGCCTGTGACGGTGTGACACTGAACTTCCCGCTCAGCTCGCTCGCACCAGCCACCTCGGCACCTGCCCAAAATGCCTGGTCTGCACTGTAGGCCTGGGCGGCGAGGGACCAGCACAAGAGAAAACATGGTTTCAGAGAAAGGAGGAGGCTCAGGAGCTGTGGGAAGCCAGGCACAATCAACCTAAACAAACTTGTGAACCCCTCTGCAGAGCGAGACCCATTCGCTTCCAGAGAGAAGATGACAATCCCTTCGAGAGGCCCAGAACTAAGAGTCCCCAGTTCCAGAAAGGGAACCCAGAGAGCACACCCAGGCAGACACAGTTTCCAGAAGGTTCAGGAACCGCTGCTCCACTGAACAGCGTCGGATTTGCACTCTGAAGTGTGATTTCAAAGCAGTTTTAAACCCACAAAACCGGACACACTGAAAATATAGCAGCTGGACAAAGGGCCCATCTTCAGTGCCAAAGGGACATGGAGTGATGCCTGAGGCCTCGGAAGCAGATGCTCTGACTCAGACGCCGGGAATGCAGACGAGGTTCTGACGGCCAAGCTGCGCAGACAGAGAAAGGGCTTCTAAGTCGAGTGGGCGAGCAGGAGGCCTGGTGGGCGCCGGCTACTCTCCAGGTAGCCCGTGAGATGACAGCGTGCATCTGTTTGGAAACCAGGGTGAGGCTACGAGGGACACTTCACAGGACCCAGAAATTAGAAACCTCAAAATGAGCTCTGGGGTAATTGACTGAGGTGTCTAACGGTGCTGTGGCAGGTGGAACGCCATGCCCCCCGAGCTGCCCAAGTCCTGACCCCAGCACCTGCGACAGCATTACCTGCCATGACCAAGGAGCTCTACGGGGTGATTGTGTTAAGAGCTGTGGGTTGGGGAATGATCTTGGGACACTGGATAGGCTTGTGCAGTCACAAAGTCCTTAGCAGGGGAAGAAGGAGTCAGAAGTGTAGGTCGGAGTGATGAAGTGTGAGAGGACTCAGCCCATCTGTGCTGGCCTCAAAGGGGGACCGGGGCCAGGAGCCAAGGAACGCCAACAGATCCGGGAAGTGGAGAAGGCAAGTGCCCAGACTCTCCTTTAAAGCGTCTGGAAAGGAACACAGCCCTGGGGACCCACTGAACGAGGCTCACTGAGACCCGAGTCAGACATCCGACCTACACACCTGCAAGATCTAACCTTATGTAATTTCACGCCACTAGGTCCGTGGCAATTGGTCACCAAGGCAATAAAAAATTAATCCAAGTGGCAGCTGTTAACTAATAGTGGCATCGATCTGCTTGATCATAGCATTTATTTCCCAGGGATGTCCGGCACCCGAGCATGGGGGTGGATGGAGCAGCACATGCTCAGGTGCAGATCCGCCAGGGCCACAGCTGACACACCAGACATCTTGATGTTAATTTGCAATAAGTGTCCTTCCTTCCCGGCCACAGCAGCTGGGCCCATGCACTGAGCAGAGGACAGGCTGGCCATCCACCCCCTGAGTCCCCTGGCATGGGAGCGCCCCAAGGAGGAACCACAACCCCTCCATCCAGGAAGGACTTCTCTCTCTCTGTCCAGATAAAGAAACTCTGTCACCCTCCAGAGAACAGGAGGGGCTCTCGCATCCCCGGCAGTGGGAAACTGTCACTCCATGCTTTTCTGTGGGTTTTACTTTGTAGCCCTCACCTCATTATCATTGACACATGAATGCTCTACGCAGCGATTTTGAAGTTACACAGCAGTGAGACCAACATATCAAAAATCCCAAGCCTTTGGTAAGTGCTGCTTGTTGGTCTGTTTTTGTAAAAACTGTCAGAAAATCCAAACCTGAGCCATTTGAGCAAAGGAAGGCATTTCTTTTGCTCCAACATCGAAAAACTCCAGAGGCCTCAAAAGGTTGGATGTGGGTCTGCTAGTGGGTCCATCTTTTGCCTTCATTTCCTCCAAAATTAATGGATTTACTTTCAGGACAGCTCACTCACGGTAGCGTCGCCTTGGCTGACCTTCCCCCAGGGTCCAATCCACTAAAAACAAGTTTCTTTTCCTTTGTAACTGAAAAACTAAGGCTGGATGATCATTGGCCCAAACCGAGTCACATGCTCATAATGAAGCCAATCACTGTGGCCAGGGGAATAGAATGTACTCATCAGCCAGGCCCACATTTCCGCCTGGACACCAGGATGGGTGCAGCCCCACACATGTCCCCCTGAGGGGGTCCCCAGAGGATGTGACAGAGCTAACAAGAACACGGTTTCTGATGCACCTCGGTGCTGTGGAAGTTCCATCCCCAGTCCAAGGAAGAAACAAGAAAAAAAAAAAAAAAACTTAGGCTTCATTCTTTCTGGTGTGGCTTCCACTTCTACATTTTGGTTCCTTTGCAAATCTGTTTATGTGTAAAGCTGGTTTACAGGAAAAGTGAGGAAGAGAAGGTGGAAGAAAAGTAATATTTGCTGTGGGTTTTTTTATTTCTGAGTGCCAGGCGTTTTTTATTTGCTCTGTTATTCAGCTAGGACAAGCCCTTTACTATTCCCACTTAGCTGGTAAGAAAGTCAGGGCTGAGGGAACCAAGACACTTGGCCCGAGGGGGACAGAGCGCGGCCACGCCTCATTCCGGAGCGTGTGCCCTTTGCCCCCAGAACGCCGGCTTCACAGTGAAACAGAAACCGACTGATCATAAACTGCTAATTGGGGAGAAGTAATTTCCTCTCTGTGCATCTCTGAGGGTAACTATGAATTAGAGGATTCGCCGCTGGCACACACGAGCTCTTAATTTATGTCCTTTCACTGAAATAAGGAACACACAGCCAAAAATGAGCTGCTTCCCGCCATTGTAAGGATGACATGGAGAAGGGACACCTGACAGCGAAGTGGGTGGGTAAGAAAGCAGGCTCCAGGCCGGCCGCCCGGGTTCGTGAGCCGGCTGGACGCTGGATGCCTGGACCCCCGCTGGCTGAGCAGCTCTGGGGGGTGGGGGGGTCGCTTCACCGCCCCAAGTCTCCTCCCCTTTGCCCCTACAGCGCAGAGCGTGACAGTGCGGTCCTCGCCCCGGTGTTGGGTTTCCTCGCGTGTGGATCAGTGCACACTAGCCAGCCTGTTAGCAGCGCGACTGTTTCCAGAAATAGCAACCTGCCCATCCCAGCAAAAAGCCACCAAGAGCTCTCTGTACATACTCAAGATAGAGCCTAAAAAAATTTTTTTTAAATGAAGAAGTGAAACATCATCAGATCCAGTTTAGCTCAATAATAACAATAATAATAACAACAACAATAATAATAACAACAACAACACATTTTCTAAGAAGAAAAGGTGCTCGCGTCTGTCCCAAAACTGGAGTCGCACCGTGTCTGCACGGCACAGCAGAGCTCGTTTCCCGGCGGGCCATGCACAGCAGTCTGCCTCCCGGTGGGGGACCCCTGCAGAGAAAACCGAGGCTGCTTATTTGCAGCACCTGAGGTTCACTCCCTGCGGCCGCATCTCGGGGGGCCACAGAAGGAAAGCCGGTCGAGAGCCCTGGGCTCTGCAAACAACCATAGCTGAGAGGCTCCGGAAAGAAGCCAGTACATGATTTCTCCCGCCAGGCGGGGCTTCTTCGTGAGCCCAGGGCTCTTCCGTGGAGTGTTTGCCTCAGACCGTAATCGCCAGCACTTAGACTTTTGGTGAAATAGGAGCCTGTGGGTGACAGGTCGATTCCACTCCGACGAGGGAGAGATGCAGGCTGTGAGTACGTCTCTTTTAAATGGCGCCCTGGTACTTGTTTGCTGGTGCCACATCCATACTCCCAGGGGCTGCAGTTCACCTGTCAGACCAAAAGCCTGCCTCTCAGCTGCACCCCAGGATGAGTGGCCAGTGGGCCATCGAGGGTCCCCGGTCAAGGACACAGTCAGGGTCCCTGCAGGACTGCACTTTGGTGCTGCCCTCAGTGTGGACGTGTCATGGACCGCCGTGTGAAGACAGGGTCTGACGGGAACACAGCCGCGTGCCTGGGTCCTCCCCTGCGGCCAGGCTAACACCAATGGTGTCCCAGGTAACCAGGAAGCTGGAAGTGACTGGGCAGTGGTCCCGGTGGCCCAGGTGTCTGAAAGCACGTCCCCGCTCAGGACTGAACTGCCCCCGGGAGATTCAAGGAGGGGCAGATCTGGATCATGTCTGCCCCGAATTTGGCGGGAAACAGTTGTGGGCAGCTGGCTCTGATGCTGTCTTTTCTCTCGGTGCCCAGAAATAACCCATGTCACCGCGAGACGACCTCTGGCTTTTAGGCCAGTGTGTTCAACAAAGGATGGCATCCTACGGCCCGACTGCCCGGACGGGGCCTGAGCTACGATGGACCTGACCATCCCAGCTGCACCTGCGCAGCTGCAGAGAGACACTGAGACCCACGCTGCCCCCCACCCACTGATTAATTCGTATGGCTGTGGCCCAAATAGAGAATTCTTCTAAATTCGCAGGAGATTCTACTGTGTCTCCAGGACCAATGGCCCCAGACAAGATGCTCTCAAGCCTCTTTCTGGGTTTCTCATTGTGACCTTCTGATCATCCCCATTTGGCAACTTGGAGATCGAGGATGAAACCAAACCGAACACCAGTGGCAACAGGTGTCGGGAAGGAAGAGGGATGGAGAGCTGGGAGGACAAGCCCTCCTCCCCACCTCCGCCTCCCGATCCCTTAAGTACATCCCTGAGACCCGGCCGCTCTGCATGAGACAGTTTCTTCTGAAGTGACTAACAAATCAAGTCAACGATGCCAACATGGAATGTGCGTGTGGGTGGGCTCATGGGCATCATGGGAAAGAAGCTGGAAACTGAAGTTCAAGGGCCCCGCAGAGCTTGGAACTGAGGGAAGGAAGGAAAGAGCTACCCAACACAGCGAGGGCGAGACTCTGCCGCCCACCTCCCCGCGGCCGCCTCCCTGCCCTGCACCACCAGGCAGCGGTCTTCCCTGGTCCCAGGCCGTGTCCCGTGGGGTCAGTGTTCGCTGCCAGGCCCACTGCGCTGTGTCTCTATTCTGCATGTTCAAAAAAAAATGTAAAAAGATCCAGCGAGAAACCTGAAGGATGGAGCCCTCTATGTGGAGTATTGGGTGAGGCAGGGAGGGGTCCCTGAGGAGTCCCCCACTCCTTTCTGCCATCAAAGAAGAATATAGACACAAAATGTAAAGAAGGCAAAGCGGCCAGAACCTGGGGCGGAGGCATCCACGACCACAGAAGGCTTTCCAAAACCAGGACAGAAATAAACAAAGCTGTTTTCTTTAAAGTAGTCACAAAAATCAGAGAGTCACTTCTCATCACACTTTTTCTCATTCCGTTTGCCAACAAAATCTGTTCCCGAGCGAGCACGGCTTATTTTTGTTCTGTCATCGGGGTGATTGCAATGGCTGTGCAGTCCACTCGGCTCTGCCTGGAAACTCCCCCACCCCCGCTCCCACCCCCTGCCGCCCCCAGCGCTGCTCTGCAGAGATCTCTGGGCGCCAGACGCCCGCGCGAGGAGCGAGCAACCCGGGACATCGGAGCAGACGCTGCCTGCAGGCTCGGGCCTCCCGTGGGGTGTCAGAACCCTGACAGGCAAGGGCCCTGTTAACTGGGGAGTCACTTCTGTTTCCCTGCATCATGGTTCTGGCCTGAGGGAGGGGGAAGAGCCGGTGTCCAGTCCTTGTTTTTGGTTCTCTGTGTCATGATGTCCCCAGATGGCCTTTGCGGGGCTAAGGGCACCTGTGGTTATGAAGAGGGCGGGGGGCCCTGGCGTTCCAGAGCCCCCCACCCTCCCCCTCACTGGGTACCAAGGACGCCTGGGCAGATGGTGGCAGAATGTCCCCCAACCAATTATTCTCTTACTTCTTTTTTAAGAACGCCCCCCCCCACCCCAGTGCCCACAGCAGATGTTGCCAACTGAAGGCCCATGAGCCAGTTCTGGCTCCAAAGCCTGTTTTATTTGACTCTGTGTGGTGTTATTTAAAATCATAATTAGGCCTTAATGCCAATATTTATAAAACAGATTTCATATAAAAACTCGACTCGAGGTTTTCCGTTCACACATTGCAAGATGTGACCAATCTGCGAACCCGTCACCGTATTGTAACAAGCAACAGAGCTGTGCCCTTTCAGTGGGGCGAGAACTCACTGGTTGGCTGCAGTCCCCACCCAGCCTTTATGCATCGTTTACACCCCATGCTCCCATACAGGCACTGGATTGTTGATCTCTAGACTGTAGGATCATTCACAAAGCCAAGAGGTCTAAAACAACCCCTGGACTACACTACGCAGGCAAGGGGGTGGGGGGTGCGGGACAGGGGTACTGCCAGAATCCAGGTGAGGGATGGCAATGGCTCGGTGGTAGCAGGTGCCGGTGATAGGAAGCGGCCACCGTGTGGGCACAGTTCACAGGGAGAGGCGAGAGGCCACACTAATGCACCAGACCTGGGGTGCGGGCACTCAGCACTCAGCCACGCCCACCCTGCCCGGCTGTGCTCACATGGCCTTCTCCCCCTTTCTCTCCCACCACAAAGCACAATGGGAGAGTAGGAAGATAAAAGTGGAGAACTTTCCCGTTGGTTCTCAGACACAAATGGCAATCCAATGTCAGAGACGATTTCTTTTTAGCAGCTTGGCACCAAGAACATCAGTCATCCGTGACTGCGGAAGGGCACCACCTGCCAGCCGGGTGGGCCCAATGCTGGGGGGGCGCACTGGACGAATTAAAAACCCTGAGTGATTACCCTCCTGCAGCCTTCGTGCTCGTTGCATTCACGCTGCCCTTGTACTTGAACCCAGTGAAACAGAAGACGCCGCGGACGGAGGAAATACAGGTTCACAAAAGGCACAAAACCCCTCACTGGTTGTCTTTGACACTCCAGCCCTTGAAAGCAGCTTCCACCCTTTCACCCGAAGCCCCCCTCAGCGGTTAAGGCGCCAATTCCACCTCCTCCGTGCAGTTATTTGTTCTGATCGCCCTGGCGCTGACCCCACTTTTCTCTGAACTGTCCCAGCAGTTCTGTGTGTTCGGTTCACGTGCAGTGCCACCGAGTTCCCGGCGACGTGCTGGGACCGTGGGCTGCAATTTAGATCGTTAACTGTGACGAGCAGCAGAACGTGTCGCCAAACTTGCAACCCCGTAAAGTCGACCGGAATCAAGTTTACCTCGGCCGGGATCTGCTGTTCTCAGACACAACGATTGTGACAAAAGAAGAGGGGCGGGGGGAACCACTTCTGTATGTTAACAAAAAACAGAAATGGTTTTGGTGTTTAATTTAGAATTCAACTCCCAGCAGGTGCTCCACCCCCACCCACCCTGTTTCCTTCAGGCTGCAAAACGGGACTGAACTCCAGAGAGCTGGACTTCTTGACGCACAGACAGGGAGCCACGTAAGGAAGGCATCACGGACTTGAGTTTCCGAATCCAAACAAATGTCCTGTTTCCCAGGGGTGACGTAGTGCAGATGGCAGGAGGCAAATTCCGAAGAAAGGTGCGTACAAAGGGCAGCCACCCTAATAACCGTGGATAAAACCTCTTCAGTGTCATTTCTGTGCGTCCGAAGGCATCAGATGCGAGAATAAACCTGAGCCGCTGCTTCTACAGCATGACAACAGAAACGATTCAAATGTAAAGGCTAGAGGAAGTTGAAAGTTGAACGTTCAAAATGCTATACCCCAGAGCAAAGGACTCAGAATTCACAGCCCTTGTCTGGCTGCCACCTAATTGCACGGCAACAAGGAACTCTTTAATGACATCGTGTTAATATCCCCTGTCCTGGTCTCTGTCACACTCTGCATTATCACTTATTTAATGGTCTGAGAACAGCTCACGGAAAGGGCCAGAACCTTCTCTGTCCTGCTCACCACCCACCCCGCCCCGAGGGCCTTTGTCCCCTGCAGCACGAAGCGCAGGTTTTATATGTCGGGAGGCTGTTGAAACAATGCACTAGGACCTAAACGCATAGCGGTCCAGGGCCCACAAAGTGCAGGAATGCTCATGCCTTTGGTGGCCCCCTGGCGAGGTCAACCTAAGATTTGTTTCCTCACCTCAACCCTGCTGGAGTGTGGGGCCGGGGGACTCCCGGTCATGGGCTGCCTCGTGGGTCATAGAACCTTTGACAGCATCTCTGGAGCCAGGGCACCTCATTCTGGTGTGACAGCCAGGTCCCCACATGTGTCCAAAGAGTCTTTTAACATCTTCCCAACATCCGATGACTGGAAGATGGGGGATCTCGGAAGTTAAGCCACCCACTGTATCCTCGGGTCACACAGACAGCAGCCCCTCTGGAGGGTGCACAACCCCCCGCTCCCCACAGCCCACCCCCTCCTGCCACCTCTCAGCAGCTGTGACCAAGGGCACCACCACCCTGCGCCCTGACCTCATGCCATCTGTCCCACCGCGGTTCCTGTCACTGGTCTGTGTGGAGTCTGGATCTGCAGCTCCCACTCCGAATACAGAGGACCTAGAAATTTCCACCATGGACAAAATAGCTAACATTTTGGCAAGTGCAGTACAAACAGCAGAAAAGGAAATTACCTAAGGAGCAACTTGGACAATGGTCACCATGGTGTCCCCGAGGTCCAGGACAGCTGACCCTTCTCTGACTTGTGGGTGGAAGTTAGCACCAGGCTCTGCTCATGGCTCAGCTGTGCAGCCACAGGACAGTGTCTCAGAGGCAACCAATAAAACTGAGATTTTAGGGAAACTATCTGTTGTCTCTGGTAGCCTAGAAGACCTCTACGATGTCTCTATAGACAATAATGCACTGTATTGATTGGCTATTACTGAACAAGCTAAGCAGATTAAATGACTCCTCCACTCCTTTTTTAAAAGCTTACTTAAAAGGTCTCAGCTCTAACAATCTGCCCAGGATCAGGGAAAATCAATGAGATTGGAGCTCTTGCCGCCAAACCTAAGCAACCATGTTAGCCCTCAGTCCTCACAGCTGAGCAAATGGAATTAACATAGCCGTCGTCTGCCTTAGTAGCAGACACCTCCCCACAAAGGACTAGTTGGGGTGGGCTCTTCTGCAAGAGCAAAGAGGGAAAAGAGAGAGGGGAGGGGTGGGAGAGGGGGCAAGTGGTGCCTGTGTGAGTGTAACAATGTACATCACTCATTTGATATGTAGCCTTATACCAGAGATGAAGAAACAGAAGAGGAAATCCTGACACATTGTAGCACAAGGCGGAAACATTCAAGAAGCAAGATGGGGAAAGGCGGGAAATCAGAGACCTAGTGGCCAGGGCTGGAGGACTCAGCAAGACGAGCACGCTCCCCAGTTCTGTCTCTACCAGAAAAGCAATCCCAGGTCAAAAAGTCCCAATCATCACCCATTTTAGAGTATTGTTAACCCTTTCCTTCTGGGATTTCAACTCCTGCAATATCACAGAAGAACTTGGTGACTTCCATGGCTGAAGCCTTTCGGGTGCACAGGGAAGGCTTTGTACCTTCCAAACACACCGGCACTTCCTCCACCCAACGTCCGCACCAGTTACTAGATGCCAGCCCCTGCTGCCCGGCCTGGGAGACTCGGATGGAGAAGGAGGGTGTCTACCTGGAGCTGGTCATTTTCTAAACTGGAAATACCCCATTTTCTGGTGACATGTGCCCTCTTCCATCTGAGCTGCTGTGGAAATTTAATTACTACAGGCATGAACACCTTTATTGCTGAGGATCACACTGATTCCATGGATCGACACCTAATCACTGATGGCTGGAAAGAATATTCTAGGCCTTCCTTTCAGTGAGATCCCATGCCTGCCATGGCTGAGTACAGATTGAAGGAGGGACAGAGGAAGCCACCTTTTTGTTCTCTTCAGGCCCCAGAAGGAGAGGGTGCGTGGCCTTCAGAGGCGAGGGCACCTTGTGGGCTCTGCTCACCAATCTAAATGCTAATCCGCCCCTGCCGCACCCGGGACTCCTGCTGCACCTGCTCTCTGGGCGCCCCGCCACCGCCGGGCCAGTTGACACATGAAATTAACCATCGCACTGAGTAAGAGAATGCTAAGTGTTTTTTTGGTGCGCTCGCCTCACGGAGGTAAGCGCACTGTGGCAGGTCATAGCGATGACTTCCAAGGAAAAGCAGAGACCATATTTCTCGTGGGTCCTTAAACAATGAAGGTTTTGCTCCCTGTACTGTGGTAGAAAAAAATACACCCAAACAACACACCCCATGCCCCGGAGGGTGGACTTTCCCTCAGAAAACAAACTGTCACCCCTCATGCACCTGGTGCAGTGCCCACCTCCGGCCTGGGACTCAGACTGAAATGGAACAAAGCCTGTTCTTCGAAGCCCGGGAATTGTGCGTCGAGGGGAGACCATGCAATCGGGCCACAGAGCATGGGTAGGTGAGTTGCAAACCTCGCAGGTAGAGACTCAGGGGCTTATCTTTGCTGCAATGAAAAGTGACCAAAGGATTTTGCCCTGCAGAGCGATTGGACTGCATTTGCTTTCAAACTCACCCCTGCTGCTGGGGTGTCCAGGACGACTCCTAAGGAGCCAGGGGCAGAATTGCCTCCCCCCTCCCCCACCCCAGGGAGACTAAGGAGGAAGAAAAACGACACCGTCCTGGACCAGGGCAGCAGCACTGAAGACAGAAAGATGCCATCAGGTTGGAAACAAGAAGAACTCAGGCCTTGAAAGATTGTGAGATGTGGGGGCGGGTGGTGGGCTGTGATGCTTTGTGGTATTGAACAAAGAATGTTCTCTTTTTCTCTCTCAATAAAGAAACACTTTTTAAAAAACATATACACATAAGCCATCTGCGCTGGGAGCAGAGAGATTTCATCACACATTCAGCCCTGCAGTGAGGACCCCCGGGGTGATGAGCCACAGTGGGGAGGGGGGCTATATTTAAGGGAATTGGCAGCCCACTCCTGGTCGTTCCCACCTGGGAGTTCTCCTGCAACCTCGCTCCGGAAGACAGAACCTCACCCTCCCCCATTCTGAGACCCTCACAGGCTCTTCTCCATCTCGGGCTCCTGATTTAATCTCATCACCCAACCTGGCTGGCCCCACCTCCAAAAGGTGCACAAACACCCCTGCTCGCTCGGCCCTGCAGCCAGCTCTCTGCACAGCAGCCAGCCAGAGCCCTTCCAGATGGAAGCCTGTCCACCCTTCCCAGGAAATGCTGAATCCCCCAGCTGCCTTCCCGGGCCTGAGCCCACCAGGCAGCCGACACCCCTCTGACTGCGCTTACCTGTCTCCGGCCGCAGGCCTCTCCGCTGTGACCCTAACGGGCCAGCTGCTGCCCCACACACCCCCTGCCTGCTCACTCAGGTGCTCCACCAGAGAGCCCTCCCACTTCCCCTTTTCTCCCTCCCCTTTTCTCCTGCACCTCTGCCTCCCTTCGGCCAGTGTCAGCCCAGCCAGAAGACCCTAGGAGGGTACGGGCAAGTTTTTTCCTCCCCAAGAAGAGAAACATTGATTGGCAGCCACAGTTTCCCCCCACACTACTGCAAAGATTTCTCTTTGTCCTCACCCAGGACATGCTTATTGATTTCAGAGAGAGGGAGAGGGAAGGGGAGAGATGGGGAGAGAAACATCGATCGGTCACCTTTTGCACACACCTGGTCCAGGGACTGAACCTGCATCCCAGGCCTGTGCTCTGACCAGGAATTGAACCTGCAACCTTTTGGTTTACCAGACGATGCTCCAACCAACTGAGCCACGCTGGTCAGAACCAAAGATTTTTTTTTAAGGGGTTATATCCCCAGTCTCTCAGGTGTGGAAGAAACACAGATGCCTTCAATGTCTAGTAAGGGAAGAAGTGTGGAAAGGGGGTCAAATGTTAAATTTTAAACATTTCTGTTGAGAATTTATGCCCCCACACACATCCCCTCGATGTGTATGCACCCTCATTGGAAGATAACTCAAAACCCCAAGTGTGTGAGGCCGCAAGAATGAGGGACACAGGTCAGTGGGTGCTCACCGTTTCCCTGGAGCCCTAGAAGCCCCCGCAGCACAGACACCATCAGGAAAAGCCGACAAACCAAACTACCCTGCGGGCGAGCCCTGGGGAAAGCCAGCCGTCAATCAGCCCCTGGTGCTCTGGCACTCCGTCCAATTGGCCTTCTGTGCCACTGGGAGACTTGGGGGCTGGAAGCCCCCCCACTGTTCCCTCAGAGGCTCTGGCCGCTCACCTGGGGCCCGGGCGCTGGGCAGCAGGCGGGAGGGCGTGAGTCAGATGTGAGGCTGAGGCTTGGTCTTGGTGATGCTGGGATTTACAGTGAGGAGCAGACATTTGGCTTTCGTCTCCCTTCCTGGCTCAGAGCTCCTAAAAGCCTCATAATTTCCTGTGAGGACAGCAGTAAAGGTGTCCTTTGTCCTGTGAATGTTGTAGTGGCTTTTGGAAAGCACCCAAGGGTTGGGGCTGGGCAGGAGAACCCATGCTGTGACCAGAGGGTTGGAGCTTTCAGTCCTGCCTCACCCCTGACCCCCGACCTGTGACCCTGACCTGTGACCTCGGGCTAGACAGAGGGGCTGGAGATGGAACCAGTCACCAGCAGCCAGTAACTTAACCCTTCATGCTCAGGTGGCAGAGCCACCACAAAACCCAAGAGGGCCAGCCCTGGAGAACATGCGGATTGGTGCATGTGTGGAGACTCGGGGACAGTGGGGTCCGGTGAAAACACAGAAGCTCCATGACCTCCCCCACACCTTGTCCCACACATCGCTTCCCTCCGGCTGTTCCTGAGTCTCATCCTTTTATAATAAACCGGCGATCTATCAGGTAAGTACGACGTTTCTCTGAGTCCTGTGAGCCGCCCCACCAGTCCAGTCTCACCTCAGCCCTTGTCAGCCTCAGGCCTGGCCAACCCTACACTTGCCGCGTTTTAATGAGGAACGAATGTTTCAGCACTCGGCGCCTGCTCAGGACTCATCCCACTTGCTGGGACTTGTGTGAGTCGCAACGCCACCCCCGCAAGAGAAAATTGCTTATGGAAAAAATTCGTTTGGTGCTCATCAGTTTTGGCACACATCACGAGTTCCGGAACGAATTAACAAGGAGCACTGGGGCACCGCTGTAAACTGAGCCCAAGGAGGGGTCGTGGGAACCTCTGACTCGTAGACTGTTGGTCGGAAGCCCAGGTGACAGCTGGAACTTGGGACCGGCGTCTGAGGTGGGGCCGTCTCGGGGGACCGAGCCCTCTGACCCTGAATGATGGGACGCTGTCTCCAGGCAGACAGTGTCAGAGTCGAGGTGGAAGGTAGGACACCAGCTGGGGTCAGAGAAGCGTTGGAGGTGCGGAAACAGCTCCCGCACACACACACATACATTGGAACCGGTCCCGGGAAACAAAACCAAACGTGAGGGAAAACACAGGGACCTGCGCAGCTTTGGGGATTCGGGGGTGGGAGCCAGGAGGGGTCGTCTCCAAGAAGCCCGGCTGTGATGACAAGCTCACACAGGGTGCCCAGGGCTGGCTCTGGGACCACCCGCTCCTGGCCGAGGTGGGCATCTCAGCTAATACTTCACCAAGACCACATTCGTGGGAGGAAGGGAGGCACTCAAAGCATCTCTGGTGGGAGGAGGCTGTTGGGGAGAAGGAGCCAGGATACCAGACAGGCTGAGGCTACCGGAGTGCCCCAGCCCATGGGTGGCTGTGCCCCGGGTCCCGTTCAGGACCAGAGGGAGTGGCTGTCTGTTCTGGGTGTGGATCTGCTCGGGGCAAGTGCTGTGGAATCTCTCAGAAAGCTGGGGGAGGTTTCGAACACAGCCTGTTCGTACGCTCAGACAGAGCCCGAGCATTCCCATCAGCACAGCCATCCCGGGATCAAAGGAGGAGAGGCTCTCCGGGCCCTTTCTCCTGCGCCCCAGACCCTCCCAGACTCAACATCCCTTTTCTGCTGTCCTTCTCCACAAACTGCCAAAGAGGCCGCAATACCGAAAAAGTCACAAAACGTAAGAGCCAGGGAAGGCCATCGGCAAACACACAACATCCTTTAAAGCCAGTAGCTCTTGCATCATTCAGACCCAAAAGAAATCAGAATCATTTTCCCCAAACTTAGTCAGATCGATTAAAGGAAGAGTTGTTTTTTTTTCGCAGCCCTTCCAAATGTTCTCTAAATGACAAAGAGATTCCCGTAAAGATGTTTCAGAGCAAACCCTGGGCTTTCACAGATCTGAAAGCACATTTATTTAAACAACTTCGAATAATTTGAAATGCTTTCTTTTCCTGAAAAAAAGATAAAATAAAATAAAGGTAGACTGACAAGTTAATTGAAAAAAGACATACGCACTCACATCCAATCACGGGATATTTGGCAAGGCCTAGAAATGACACAATTAAAAGCTCTCGGTTCCAACAAAAGAAAATTGAGGTGGCACTTTGCCTACAGGTCTGCCCTTCTGCGGGGCCTACTGGCTCGCTCAGGGACTATGAACCTCGAAGGGTGTGAGGCGCCATGATAACCATGGCAGGGAAATAGTTTTAACTCTAGCTTGATTTTCCAGTGTCATTTTCCCGCTGGACAATGAGGAAGGGACACGAGAGGAGACCCCACGAAGCCCTTTGCAGGGCCTGCTGCTCAGAACGCCCTCTGGGGGGCAGTTTGGGGGTGGGGAGGGAGGCAGGGGCCCTCCACACTGCATGTCCTGGGGAGCCCTGAGGCAGAAGGGAGATGCACCCTCAAGTTCCATGTGGGATTTTGGGCATCAAAATCCATCAGAGCCCCCACCCCCCATCCCACGTGGCAAGAAAACCAGAGTTGGTATGTCCAGCTGTTGCGTCAGGGATTCTGAGAACCTGAGGCGCTGGCGCTAAGGGTCTGGTGTCCCAAAGGACAAGAGTCTGTGCTCTGCAGGTGTCGTGGCTCTGGAGGAAGGATGGGGTGGGGGGGGGCATGTTTCAGTGCGAGGTCTGGACCAAACCCTGGGGAGCAGACGAGGAGGCAGAGCTCGCAGGAGAGGCCGATGCAGGGAGGCTGGCATGGCCAGGACCCAGGTGGGCTAGCATCTAGTTGAAGGCCAGGGAAACCCCTTCCCCCTGACCTGGGACTTCGATGCCTCCCAAGGGGGGCAAAGACAGGTGGCCAGAAAATTCTTCAAGACGAAGTTCAGGCAGCAGGGTTTTGATGCTTGATTAAGTAGCTGAAAATCGCATCCACCATGGTGGAGCAGGGAGAGGCTGCTAAAGGAAAGACAGAGATAGCGCTTCTGACCAGGACTTGGACTTAAACAGAGGCCGCCTTGGCCAGCGCCTGCATGAAGACTGGGGTACCCCGGCCGTGTCTCTGGTAGTGGGGCAGAGACACGTAGGAAACGCTGCCACTCCTGTCACCAGGAGCCCACAGAGGCATCTGAGCGTTTCCTGTGGCGGCAGCATCCTTGTGGAGAAATGTTACCCGGAACTTGGGCACGAGGCAAAGGGTGACTTAGGTCCTCCACCCCCCTTGGGCAGCAGGCTGGCTGAGGGCCACTTCCTCACCTAGGAGAAGTCTCCTGCGTCCAACTCGGCACCTCGCTTCAGACAGCAGGCCGGGGCAGCAAGCTGCGCCATCGCCCTGCGGGACGCTCTCCAGCTCTGCCGCTGACCCGCACGCCCGGCGGGACACTCTCCACAGCCAGCCCCTTGGAGGCTGGGGAGGTGGCCTCACCGCCTCTCTGTCCCCTCCACGGTGAACAAGGTGCATGGCATCTCTGACACATGTTGATGCCATCTTTTTATGACACATGTGTGTTGGGACGCTTGTGAAAATTCCATGTTGACACTACACATGGGGACAAAGTCCCAGGTTTTAGGGACAAAGCCACGGCGGACGGCCACGCTGGAACTCGGCTGTGGGACGGGAGGAATTCTGGGTGATGCTGACGGCTGCCTAGCGGTGCAGACGTCGGTAATGCTGTGGACTGTGCGCATGCTGCACGAGGCTCAAGGTGGGGTGTTGCATGTCAGTGTATTTCACCACAGTTACAAAGAGGAGTTTAGAAAGAAAACAAAGGCGGACAGCCCCCAGTGCCCTCAGGAAGAACGCAATCCAGCGCCAGAATGGTGAGCCGGGAGCTCGGTCACCACCTGCCTCCGGACCCGGCACTGCCCTCTGCGGTGCCCGCCTCCCCAAAGAGTGCTGACCAGCGGAGCCTGTCCCTCCCTGCCCCCGCTCCCCCTCCACCACCGTCCCAGCTGACTGCTACCCCTTAGCAGACACCAGGTCCACTAACTGCAGAGAGTGAATGCAGATTCAAAACAAACAAAATCCTGAGGCATTAACGATGAAATCAACACCAGCTGAAGTCAGCCGGAGCAATGACCCAATTGTGCCCATCATTCGTCATCTGTGGCTGTGAGATTTGCCTTGAAGTTTTGGTATCACCGAGAGGCCTGAGACGCAGCCCCGGGTGACCGGCCTGCAGACCTGCCATCATTCCCGACATGAATTCTGCCTGAGGGGTGGGGGCACCCGGTGCTGGAGGATGGTCCATCCTGAGGGGACTTTTATTTTTCTTTGCAGCGCAGGCTTTTGCAAAGGGATCATTCCTTAATGGTTGCCAATTTCATCTGTTCTGACGATGTATTTGTGGTTTCAAATACTATCTATATGCTGATGACTTCAAACACTCGTATTCATAGCCAAAATCCTGCCCTGGGCTCCAGACCCTTGCCAGATGATACCTGCTTCTTCTCCAAAGCTTATTGTCTTAGCAGAAGGTGGAGACCCTGTTGTCACTTCCCTTTCTCCCAGCCTCATTCATTTGCCAAGTCCTCTGAAATCAGGCTGCCCCCTGCCCTCCACTGCCACCACCTGAGTGCCTGTCACCCCCGACATCACCCCCACAGTCCTTCTTAAAACATCTGAGATTTTTGTTTTTTCCCTTTCATGCAAATAGGACCTCAGCTCTGCTGAAAAGATTCCAACAGGACAGCACCACTCAGGAAAAACCCAAGATGTGTCCACCCAGGACCCCTGCACCCCTGCAACATGCCCTCCTCTTCCTGCCCCCCACCCCCACCCTCTCTGAACCCCTCGACGCCCACCTTCCTCCTGTTATCACGGTTTTGTTAGAGACACCAGCCTCCTTCCTGCCTCCAAGTCTGCCATGTCACTCCCTGTTCTCCTCCCCTCTTCAATGCCATGGTCCCCACATGTTCCCTGCGGCCTTGTTCTCAGGACCAGCGCAGGGTCCCACCCAGACCCTCCTCACCTACCTGGGCCCTGCACCAGGGCAGACCCTCGGCCCTGGCCACTCTCACCTGATTCGCCCCCGTGCTCTCAGAGCACCACTGGGTGCCCAGCAGGCAAGGGCCCTGGTGCAGGCCGGTGAGGGGCATGGGCGTGGATACGGGTGCAGGCAGCGGGAGTTCAGGGGTGCCCAGCCCTCTAATCACTGACACGCGGTGTAACTCACGGGCAGCTTTGGGACTTGTTCAAAATCCTTCCAACCTGAATCGTTTCCAGCAGGGTCCAGAATGAGAAGGGCTGGGGTGTGCACGCCTGGGGTATTCTGCTCTTAATTGTTGTTTGGGGGAGACATTCCGGGGCCTTGGAGGAAACCCCAGTCCCCTCGAAGGTTCCTGGCGGTGGAGGCGACCTACCAGGTTTCCAGACGCACGGACGCGGGAACAGCAGGCCCGCGGTGCTGAGTGGCTCAGCCCCCCTCGGCTGGCTCAATTCCCGGGCCGCCCGGCCACGTCACCAGGTTGTGACTGTTTGCGTGGGCAGAAGGAGGAAAGCACTTGCTGGACTCAGGCGTCCAGCCACCCTTCTACGCTGTTGGAGAGGCATAAATTCATCAAATCTTTCTGAAAGTGAATCTGGCCCCGAAGCACAGGAGTCCTTTGAAGCAGCAGCGGGGTGGGGCTTGGCCGTCAGGAGACCTGGTGCCACGGCGGCTCCGACCTGCCGCAACCCCGGGGCCAGCGGGGAGTCGCCGCTCCTGCCTGGTCCACTTGCCTGCTCGTCCACACGAGGAGATTACCGTGATGCCTGGCTCATCGGACCAGAGAGAATCCAAAGATTAGAGCACCAGACACACGCAAGAATTCAAGTCCAGCTACTATTTTTGTCAGCCCTACACCTAGGAACTTACCCAACGGGGAGAAAATCAGGTGCATCGCGGACAACAGTGTGACATGAGGTGGTCCCTAAACGCCACCGTTAGGGGAATAAACCACTAAGAGACTACAAGATAAAACATCAAAATCAGATCCTGAAAGGATGCCGACAGACTCGGCGTGGCTGCCGACCGCACAGAACGTCCACCCTGGGGTTTGCACGGGGTCCCGTGGCCGAGGCTGTCTGCGGGAGGGACAGAAGCCAGTCCCAGCCCCAGCCCGTCCATCTCTGCCCTTCGAATCCCCAGCTCTCTCCTCCTGCTCACAGGGACCCCGGGAGCTGTACGTTCTAGAAGCATCATTGCATGACGCAGGCAGCCCAGACACCTGGCTCAGAGCCTGGAGGGGCCTGTGACCGGACTCTGTGAGGGGGAGACTTTGTGTGATGAGGAGACAAATACTAGCTGGATGAAACCACGGGTATTAAAGGTCCGTTTGTCACCACAGCCAGGCCTATCCTGACAGGGATGTCCAAGTGCACGCCCACACTGACCAGCAGGCAAGTGTTTACGATTGCAGTGGCCTTTCCCCACAGGTTAGCCGTCGCTCTATGCGGACGTTGGAATGCTAAGCCAGTTTTATTTTGTCTGTATTGTACTCATTGCTACTCTGCGACAGATAGCTCTCATAAACAAAGCGTATTTAATACCAAAATAATTTTAAATAATAAAAACACCTATCATCACGCTGAGCTGAATTCACTGAACGAACCCCCATTCGGTGGGGCATGAGTCCCCCCTGGCTGTGAGGATGCGCCAAGAGGCCCTGTGCACGGGAGCTGAATGCAGGAACTTAAGTAACAGAAGCAGCACCTGCCCTGACCCCATCTGTACAAGTGTGTTTACGCGTATCTGGTGTAGCCTCGGCACCGCGCGGGCGTTTAGGAAACACTAGCAACTGTGCTTCACGGCTTTCCACTCCGTTTGTCCGTTAGAGATCAGTGCCTCGTGCACGGAGAGGGAATGGCCCAGGCGGTCCTCCTGCAACCGCGGAGCCTTCCTTCCACGCCGCTCACCCCCTCTGCCTGCCGGGTGGGCAGAAAGGAACCAGCACGCATGCTGAGGAGCCCTGGGTGGGCTGCCTGCCATGGGGCCCTGCTTCATCCAGCCTCCTCCTCCTCCTCCCATTGGACCCACAAGTCTGTGCTCAGCTCAGCCTCTCGGGCACCACCTGGCCTCCTCCCAGACCTGAGGATGAGCCCCGGGTGGGCTGGCCCTGGAGGGTACGACCTCTCTCACCCCCATGTCCCCCAAGGTCAGGCACAGCGCCGTGGCGGGCCAGGGTTCCCACTGGCGGCCCAGCCTGGAACTGCAGGGGTGTTTCACCTAGTGATAATCGGGGAGCAGTAAGGACCGGGCGGGTACATCCAGGTTCCACAACCACGCGAACGCAGCCAGCCGTGTTTCCTTGTGAAGGAGAGCCGGCCTCGTTTCTCTGCAGACCCCCTTCCACAGCCAACAGCTTCTGCTTGAAGCCTCAATAGGCTCCTGGGAGCCTCCTGCCCCTCGCCCTCCTGGAAATAAACCTTGGGACGCCAGCTGCGCCATCGACTCCTGCGCTCTCCTGGCCAGCAGTGATGGGCACAGAAGTGAGCACCTGGCCGGGGGGGTGACGACAGAGCTAACAGTCAATCAGGTCCCCCAACGCTGGACCTGCAGCTCACTTCCCCACAGGCCGGGACTCAGCGCAGCAATTTCTGTAGTGAGAAACCTCAGCCTGAAGATGAAGCCGATATCTGGAATAGCACTGGAACAATCTGAGAGCAGCAGACCCAGAGCTCCTACTCCATGGTTTGAACCCCTAGATCCAGCTGTACCTGATGCTGACCACCCCAAAAAGTTCCCATTGTGGGTGCCAATAAATTCTTTTTATTTTGTGAGCCAGTTTAATTAGTCTTTTCTGTTACCTGAAACAGAACAACCTGAGGGTAAAGATGCAGATGTAAATGTCTAAAATGGTTCAAAACTTGATGTCCTGTTCCCACTGACAAATGGGCTGGCAGCCACTGCATGCTTGAAAAATCAGCAAATGCTTCTCCAAAAAGGTAGTAATCTTGCTGTCTTTTTTGTTTGTTTGAACCCCAGAATCAGGCTCCATGACAGAGACCTCTCCTTCAGAGGCAGAGAGTTGCCCCAGGGTGTATGAGGTCCCTGCTCCAGGCAGGTGTCCTAATGGTCGGAAAAGGCCGCAGGCTCTTGTCCTCAATTTCGGAGCATTAGCCCTCTGCCTGCCTCAGTGAGGAGGCAAGACATCAGCGCCACATTCCTGTGGGACAAAGGCCATATGCACGCATGCACACACACGTGTGTTTCTGCGATGAGGTCACAGGGCTGACGCTCTTCATGGCCCCTAACACTCCAGCTCCACTGTGTCCCGGTAAATACGCACACATGTGTCCGGTGGGGCCAAACCCACACCCACCCTGCTGGGCTAATGCAATCACAGAGCCTGTTCTTCCTGGCCTGCAACTGGTCTACAGGTGGCCATGTGACCTGCTTCTGGCTGTGGGAAAATAACCGTGCTTCGGTAAAAACGTGCCTTGCCTAGATCTCGCGGGCACCCCGGGGCGACCTGAGTCAAGGGAAGCTCTTCCCCGACTTCGTAAACAAGTTACACCGACGAGCACCCGGCCCCTTACCCTGACGAAACAGCAAAGCCTTTTGGGAGAATGCCATGTGCGTGTGCGTGTGTGTGTGTGTGTGTGTGTGTGTGCGTGTCTGGTTTTTGTTTTTAATGGAGCTGAAACACACAGCACACACACCACAAAACACCCCATCTCCACCACTTGTGAGTGTGGAGCTCTGTCCGCGGCACTCAGCACACCCACACGTGTGGGCAGCCGTCCCTACCGTCCTCTCTGGGACTCCCTGCCTCGTCCAAAACGGAAACTGTCCCCACGAAACATTAACTCCCACCCCCGCCCCCCAGCCCTGCGACCGCTGTCCACTCTCTGCCTCTGTGGCTCTGACTGCTCCTGGGACCTCATGTACGGGGACCACACAGCATGTGTCCTTCTGTGTCTGGCTTGTGTCACTGAGCACGTGGAAGGCAGGTGACCCCAAGTTGCTGTCTGCTCCCACTTTTTTCCCACTTCCCGTGATCGATCACAGAACCCAGAGCTTTCTAAAAGCAGAAGAAGAAGCCCCCGAAGAGCCTGGAGGAGCTGGCAGAGTGCGGCAGGGGCCGCACTGCACACAGAGGTGCTCACGTCCCGAAGACCCACTGGGCCCGGGGCCGAGGCCTCAGGGACCCGCGGGCATGGAGGCCAGCCCCAGCCGCGGAGGGACCTCCCCTGTGCCGTTCATCTTCCCAAGCAGCTCCGAGGAGAGGAGAAGATGGGGGTGAGCACAAGAGCCACGTCTGTGCCCTGACAAAGGGAGCCAGGGACAGAGGACCCCTTTCATCACTGTGGGGCGGAAGGCTGGGGAAGGCTTGGGGGCTGTCCGAGCCGGACGCCAGAACACAGGCTGCTTTTCTGTGGCTGGGCGGGCGCTCTGCCGCTCCTGGGGCCAGGGAGCTGAACACAGACGCCCTCCCGTGGATTAACCCCTTCCTACAGGGCTCACCCCAATGCAGCGACTGAATAATTTTTTATTGCCTTCAGGGTGCAGGTGGGCTGTGGTGCGGCAGGAAATGAGCAGGGGAGAAGCTAGCAGGTGACTGTCAAGACGCCCCTGTGCGGGGAGAGGGGGCAAGATGGTAACCAGCCGCAGGTGGGGGTGGGGGTGGGGGTGGGGCGGCGATTTCGGTGGACCCAGGGAAACCCTCACTGAAGGAGTGAAGCTTGGGTGGGGGCTGGCTGTCGAAAAAGAGCTGGGAGAGTGCAGCTGGGGGATCAAAGAATGTTCCAGGCACAGCCACAGCCGGCATGAGGGCCTGAGCTGCAGCTGACCGTGACCTCTCCCGAGGACCCAGCAAAGGAACGAGCCTGTCCCTGCCTGTGCCATTGCACCCCACGCAGGCTCACAGCAGGATTCCCGAGGCTCAGGGAGATGGGACAGCCTGAACATCCATGAACGCAGCAGCGCCAGGGTGACCGACTGCAAATCCAGAGCGTTTTTGTGTTAGCTGGGCCCCTGGAATCCCGTGGGTGCGGGGAGCTCCGTCTGTCCCCTGAGGAGCCATGGGGACTGGGGCAAAGTGCTCCCACCTTCGCTTTCACGGCAGTGAAGTGGGGATGACAGCGAGCGGCTTGTGGAAGTCGCACCCGGTGCTGGGAACGCGGCTCACGGTTGAGAAGTGCCTGCTCTCAGGGCGAGGGGAGGCTGGGGCGCTGCCATGAGCACACCGCCACAGAATGTTGGTGAAAGAACCACGCAGGTGATGCGAAGCTGCATCTGCCGTGAGCTCTGTGGCTGAGGATCTGGAAACATGGTGACAGTATCAGGACGAGCAGCGGCCCGTCCGGGAGGAGGTGGCTGTGTGTCCGTGGCCACCAGGGGGACACTGCCCGCCTTGCGGCTCTGCTTTCCCGGGAGCACAGGTGTCTGCCTTCCTTCCTCCTAGAGCCCAGCTCCCCCTTCCCGGGCCACCCCCCAGCTCTCGGATGACCTGCCCTGGCTCCAAACTCTCGAGAGCAGCGGCCCCAACTCCACCCTCACCGGGAAGGGGCTTCCACGGGGGCTCCCATGCTGGGCCCTCTCCAAAGGCGAGGCCCCTCTCAGAGCAGCAGGCAGGTGTCCCTGCATCTGTGGCCACGGTGCCGGCATTGCTGGTGGACCCTAGACCTGGGCAGATGCTGGAGCTGCGCAGCGATCATATAAACACGGAAACTTGACCAAGTTCCAGACGAAGTGGGAAGTGAACAAAGCAAGAGGCAGTCGCACACACACGAGGTCACGGCGGCAGCGAGCTGCCCTGTCCACAGACTGGGGGCGGAGGCTGGAGAGGAGGGGCCAGCCCCAAACCCGCAGTTTCGCATGGAACTTGTCATTGGCTGGGCTTTCATGGACTTGAACCCATCCAGGTGGCTTTCCACAAGCCAAGTGATCGCTCTGGGCCTCAGTTTCCCCATCTGCAAACATGGGATGGTGCGGGCACCTGCCTCTGGGGACTGTGAGGACCAACCGATGGACAGGTAACCCAGGGGCTGAGCCCAGGGCAGGGTAGCCATTCTGGCCGGAGCCGGGGGGTTGGAGTGCAGAGTCCTTTCTCTTCAATTTTTCTTCTTCATTTTAAAAACAGAAAGAACGATCTCAATAAATGCTTAACCTTCACTCGTACTGTCAAGCAGCTGGCTGGCCCGGGCTGCCGCTCTGAATGGATTCCTGCCCCGTGTTTACCCAGGGCTCACTGCCTCTTCTCAGGACCTGTCCCTCCCCCTAGCCCCCCCCCCCCGGCACCCAGGGCCATGTGACAACCACACACATGAGGGCCCCTCCTGCACACACCAAGTGACGCAACCGCCCTAATTCCCCGAAGACCCCGGCTCAGAAAGCCACCAGCATGGGACAGAGAGGCCCGCCCACTCTGGCTCCCGGAGAAGAGCACCGGTGGCCCCTGCGTGCCGATCCGCGTTGCTAAGGGACTGCGGAGGCTGTCACATATCTGCCACTATGTCCATTTCTGTGACAGAAAAGGAGGCCAAGTAACAAAGGGACGGAAGGCAAGCCACTCCGTCTGTGGAAGGGATGTGGGGACATAAATGCGAAGAGTCAAAGCAGGAGAAACGCAGACACAGCGACGAGGGAGAGACTGCCAGAGACGACGCCGGTGGCACCAGGGAACATGGCCACACTCCCTCTGGTCCCCAGGGACACCCCCTCTGCCCTCCAGCCACAAACCCACTGCCAGGGGCAGGGAAAACACCCACCAGCCACAATCAAGGTTAAAAAAATATCCACACCCAAGATACGTGGGTGCACAATATAGAGAGACACGCACACACATTGGTGGTGCACCTCTGCATGTGGGTGTGTGTGTGTCTGTGGACACACACACAGTTTCCACACTGAGTACTCTAGGCTGCATTGCCTCCACCGTGAGGAAAACACTCCCCTCGGTCTCAGTGAGAAACCGAGATCCAGCAACTGCCCAGCCGTTGCACAGAGCTGTGGTGAATTTTGTGCTGTGCTAGGGAGTTGAATGGAACCGGTCCAGGAGGGCTGAGGGAGGGCGAGCTGTCCCACAACAGCAAAGGCTTAGGGGAGTCACATTCCTAGGCAGGGGGTGGGGTTCAGGATGCCCATTAGCCCACAAGCTGGGGCTCAGGGAACATGGACCAACCCCCAGGGCACGTCGGACCAGCGAGGGCCCTGAGCTTCCACCGCAGATTCCACAATGCTGTTTGCAAAGTCCTTTCAGAGTCTGAAATGGAACAGCTCAGCCCCTTTCAAGAAATACCGGTGTCCCCCAACCCCCGATTCCCCCAAGCCTCTCTCAGATCTTTCTCAGGGGCCAGCGGTGGGCAGTGAGGGGCCCCGCCCTGCTCTGGGTGCTCCCTGGCCACTTAGCCACTCCTTAAGGGACCAGACCTTGTCCCTCACTTATCACAGTGAAACGCTTGCACTGTGTTAGCCCTTTGGCAAAAATTGCTTCATTCATTTTTCCCAGCCAAGGCATGCTTGGTGATAAACGAATTTAAATAGGAACCTGAAGGCGGAGACCGTGTTCCTTCTTCATCATTTACGCAAGTTCTTGTCTCTTAACTAGACGAAAAGTAACGAGAACAACTTGTCAAGTCTGCAGCTACAGTTCGAGATAATGGGCTTTAAAAAATCATCCCCTCTTTCCTGGGAGGAAGAGAAAAAGCCACCCTCTCTCCTCGTGAGGGCCGCCCCTTCCTCGGCCGCTTCTAATCGATGTCTGCAGTCGGGAGCCGGAAAATGAACCTGCCCCCGTGCAGAGCGGTGTTCCCACAGCAAAGTCAGACTCCGGCGTCTTTCGTTATCAACAACAGTGTTTTTAAGCGCCTACCATAGGCGCTCCATGCGTCCTTTTAGAGGTCACCCTGGAGAGCGGCTGAGAGCTGTCACCGGCAGGGTCTGCGCACGGCTGCACAGTGGCACGGGGATGTTTGTTGCTGTTATTGCCAGTGGCATTTGCTCAGGCAGCAGCAGGAAGCCTGCCCTTCTCAGGTTTCAGGGCCTGTCTGGTGTAGGCTGGGCCTCAGGAGGAAGCCAGGACTCCAAGCTGACGGTTCCTGAGAAGCCAGTCATGTCTTTTTATTGTTTTGCTGTGTGACGTCCCCTAGATTCCAAAAATTGGCAATTAATGCAATTTTTTAAAAAACAAAACTCTTCAGTGTGGGACAAACCCAATGTACCTGTGAGCTAGATTTACTCACCAGGTCCCATGCTGCACCCTCTGAGGGGCAGCGGCCAGGCTGGACAGGAGCAGCCACCCAGCCTCTGATGGTCCATCGTCCAGGTCGCCAAAGACCAGCCAGGTACCAACAGCCTGCAAGTGTGCTGTGCCAGCGGGACTTCCCCGCGCAACTCTGGGGGACTCTGCTCTCTCCTTCTCAGCTGCTGACTTCTGACCATCCTCAAGGACATTATCAACAGCAGGCCAAGGGCCATCCGAATACCCAATGAGACTCCCCCCCACCCCCACAAAGAAATGTAAATCTGATTTCACTAGAAAGCAGAGTTAAGACAGGCAGATTGAAAGCACTCTGCCAGGCGTGTGCCATTTTTAACAATCAGAGACAAAAAAGAAACCCTAAAAAGGACAAAGCAGCAACAACAACAAAAATTTTCTCCTTTCCCACAGTGAGGAAAAAAAAGAAAGAAAAGAAAACACCAAAACACCACTATCAGAAGTTGCCCTCTTTAACCTTCAAAAGGTTTTCCTAATTTGCCGCCTTCCCTCCCCAATTCCAGTTCCAGCGCCTGATATTCTGACGTCACCCCCGCCCCGGGCCCCTGCAGGCTCGAGCCCATCAAAGCCTGGAGAACCTGCCTCTATTGGGAGGGGACACAGAGGCCTATGCTCCTGTGAGAAGCACCTGAGAGTCGGCAGGGAGTTATTCCCGGCTGGCGTAGTACTCCTGGAAGACGCACAGTCGCACTGGGCGCTGTCAGGTTCCCAAGGACACAGCGCAGTCACCCCTCGGGGGACAGTAACGCCTGGCTTTTCCAAAGAGGCTTTGCAGCATTGTTTGCAAGTCGCCAGAGCCCCGGGGTGATTTCGTTTCACTCTAAACACTCGTTTGGAAGGGGAAACTGTTGAAGAGAGCAGCTCGGACTCCGGCCCCAGGGGTGGTTTTATTTTGACTTGTTTGGGGACGTGTCGCAGTGTAGAGGGGGCTGCTCCATTGCCCACACTGAGGAGCTTACACTTTCGCACATTTTTTTTTGTTTTTTGTTTTATTTGGGGTGGGGGGGTTCTAGCATGTCTCTCTCAACCCCACCTGGACTTGTCCATCATCCCTGGACAGCCTCCAACTGCTGTATGTGACAGTGGACTTGGGTGTATGAGGACAAGGACAAGGGCAAGGGTGAATGTTATAGGAACAGACACACACACACACACACACACAGACAGCGACTTCAACAAAACAGTCGCTTCTCTCTCCCGGACAGACCACCCAGAGCTAAGCCTCCCGGGGCAGGAACTTGCCTCCACTCCAGGAGGGGGCCTGGCTCCTTCCGTCCTTCCCAGCGACACCCTGAACATTCTCATTAAACACACACGGTGGTTGCATAAGCTCCAGACATCATGTCCAACATCCAGCCAGCAGGAAAGGTTGCAGACTACAGAAAGGCACTTGATTTCAGAGGACCCTTCTGGAACATGCCGTTTGACACACCTGCAGAGGCAAGTGGCCGCGCCTAGCAACAAGGAAAGGCACTTCTTATTCCAGCTGGACATGCGCTCCTTTTAAATCAGGGTCCTATTTTTTTAGGAAGGAGGAGAGGTATTGGGAGAAACATGGTAAGGGCCCCACCTGTTTTCAAGCATAGCCCTGTGCTGGAGAGTCTCATAGATTTGCAGTTCATTCTTGATTGATTATCGCAGGTCAGGGGCCACATGCTTTTACGTGTGATCCTCATGACCACCGTCCGAGGGGGCCTCTCAGCCCCCTTTCATCAAGGAGGAACCAGAGACCCGGAAGCCTGGGCTGCCAAGGTGACGGCCAGCTGTGGGAAGAGTGGCTGGGCCACTCCACAGTCAGGGGCAGCTGGTGTCTCAGAGACGCACCCCCCTACCGCACCCTCCACCCCCGTCCTGCGGGCTAACTCTTGGTCCTCACACTCCAGCTTCAAGTCAGTGCGGAGGTGGCTCACACACCTGGCCGGCCCCACCAGGCTTTCCCAGCATTTGGGTGTCCCGTGCCCATTCTCCCCTGAGAGATGCAGTTCGAGTTGACAGGTACTGACTGAGTCCCTCTGTGCACCAGGCCCTCGGAAGACCTGCAGCCGCACTGCCCCCCACGCTGGTGCCTGCCAGCAAGCAGGTTGGAGAAAGGCAGCCTGACTTTTAATTTCGCTCACAGATTTTTTTTCTTTTTGGCTCAAAATGTTGTGAAAATTAGTTATTAATCTTTAAAAGTCAGAGGTGTCTCCTAAACATCTGAACACCTTTCTTCCTTGAAGAAAGAGGAAGGTCCCTTATCCCGGGTCCACATTCCATGGGGACCGAGCAGCAGCCGCCTCCTCTGGCCAGGATGGTCTCCATGGAGACCCTGCTCCCACCTGGCCTGCTTCCCTGGCGTTCCCTCCACCTGCCGGGTTCTGTGGCCATTTGAATTTATGACCCATGGGAAAGGGAAATGACAGAGCGTGCAGCTCCAGGCAAAGACAGTAATAACAGAGTTTCAAGCTTCTACAAGCCCCCAGTACCTATAGATAAATAACCGAGAAGGACCTCGGGGCTATTAATCCAGGAGCTTTTATCATCATTAAATTGGAGAGAAAATTGAAACAGTGGCTGGAATGGCTGTTTGATCCACAGGAAAGGGATGTTACTAACGACATTTCTGGGGAGCAAGCTGATTAACACGGGCCTCGGTGGCGTTCCTGTAACAGACACTGTCAGGAACTGTTCCTGGTGCACGGATTTCTGCATTCGCCACCCACAGTCCCATGCGGGGTGCTCCGGCCTTTCTCTCCTGGCGGGTGAAGGCCGCCTGGGTTTTGTGGCCTCCGAGGCGTGTCTCAGAGTTGTGAAGTGATTGACAGAGGGTTATTCAGTCAAAAGCTTCGTTGCAAAATATATGTTTAACTCTGTAACATCCTCAGATCAGGCTTTGGTTTTTACATCTTTAAAGGGTTTCTACAGACATGATAATACAGAATTGCCTCATTTGGCTTTGTGTGACGTTTTTTGCCCTTTATCTATAAATGTTAAGTTGGTTCATTCATCTTAATTCATGGAAAAATCATGATATTTATGACTTGCGTATGATACAGTTCCAAGTAAAACATGAGCCAGACTTCGCAAGAAGCAGCCTGAGAAAAATCTGAGGATGGACAGATCAAGGCCTATTCCTGAGTGTATGAGCTGGGATGCCATTTAAAAGGGACCCCAAAATACGCTGACTAATACAAGACACAAGATTACTTTCTTTCTCCCGTAGGGACCCCGAGCTGGTAGGGTGGTTCTGAAACTCTGTGTGTGTGGTTCCATCTCTGAGTCCAAAGCAGGTGCTCCAGTTCCCACACGCTCAGCCACATCCCAGCCAATGGGAAGCAAAGATCCAGGAAGCATGTTTTTAAAGAAAAGACTCAAGTGTTACATAATCACTTCTCACATCTCACTGGCAAGAGCTTAGTCACACGGCCTCCCCGAGCTGCAACGGAGGCCAGGAAACGTAGCCTTCAGCTGGGTCTCCTCGAGCTACACGTGGGTGCTGCGTTGTGGAAGGAGGGAGGTGAGAAAGGACCCGGGTGACCAGTCACATCCTCACTGGAGAAGGCGGCTCTTTTGAACTTAAAACACAAACATTCACGTCCATCTTGAACACAATGTTCACCTCCTGTCAGATGTTACGTGCTAGTGACTATGGCAGGAAGACTGGGGGCATCCGTGAGGAGGCTGCGGTGTCCTGTGAGCCCCCGGGTTAGACTGACTATGTGGGAGCCTGTGGCGCAGCATTCAAACCGCGGACTCTGCGCTTGGACACTTTGTCTCTGAATTCCGCTTGCCTTCCTTTCTGGCTGTGTGGCCTTAGGCAAGTGAGTCAGCTTCGCTGTGCCTTCGCTCTTTATTGGCAAAAATCAGGCACAAATAGTACTGATCTCAGTGAGTCACTGTAAAAATTAAATGGCGTAATGATGGCCAGGTTCACTGAGTCCCAAGCACCTGCCTGCACCCCAGATCGTGGGGGAGAAGGGAGATAAAGGGGAGCTCACGCTTACACCTCACAAATCCATGTCCATGAAGTGACACCTAAGTGGCCAGAAACTGGTCACACAGCTTCATCTAGCTGCAAGGAGGCAGGGAAACGGAGTTTTGACATATTTTTTTTCTCCCCAAATTCCCACAGCACAGTTCAATTCCCATTCATGCAAACCCCCAAGTCCTATTTCCAGAGCTGGGTTGTTTCTTTTTCTTGTTGTTGTTTCTATAATCTTTGCCATCCTGGTGGCAGGTAGAAGTCCTTGCCAGTAAGTGTCACCATGAACTTGGAAACTGAACATCAGCCCGCTTAGCTGGACAGTAACCAGTTTCTAGGGATCTTGAAGCTTTGAGATTTGAAGACACGCACAAGCTTTCTGGGAAGACTCGTGGGTCTATTTCTAAATGTCTCTAAAGGGGCCACTCAGAGCCCTGGAGTAGCTCTCGTTCAGCACAGAGTCCACAGTCACGGGGGAACTATGGAGCTTCGAGCTTGTCTCGGGTGGTCCACGGGGCTAGGAAAGCACTGCAAAGTCCCGCGTCCAGAGATGTAAGAGGTCGGTAACACAGCCATAAACAGGGGCTCATTCTGCGAAGCATTTTGCTGGTAATGCTCTGCTGTTCTGGGAGCGTCGCCATGAACTCATTACGTGCTGGGGGCTGCCTGGCATCGCCTTCCCTACCCGGGGTCCCAGGGCTCTGTGTGGCTGAACCAGAATTGTATGCCAAGGTCATACATTTTCAGTGAAGGGCCCAGATGTGCAGGGGGAACATTGAAGATAAAGACAATTGGGAAAACAGGTCTTTTTTATTCATGTTCTGCCACGGAATGAATTCCGCCCTCCCAAAAATGTGTGTGTTGAAGTCCTAGCCCCCCACATGATGGTAACTGACATGGGACCTTCAGGAGGCGATTAGGATTTGATGTGGTCATGAGGTTGGGGCCCCCAGGATGGGATTCCTGTCCTCATGAGAAGAGAAAGAGACGCCCAAGCTCTGGCCCCACCATGTGAGGGCCCGGCAAGGAGGTGGCCGTCTGCAGCCAAGGACGGGCATCCACGCCAGGGCCTGGCCCAGCGGGCACCCGGATCTCGGGCCTGCCGCCTCCACGGCTGCAGGAAAGGAAGCCTCTGCGGGTGACGCCCTGGCCCTGTCTGCGGTGTTTTGCTACAGCAGGACTGCCCCACCCCCAGCCCAGACCTGGGCACACCCACTTTTCTTTCTCTTACAGACTTTAAGCAAGAAAATAAAAACTGGAGTTTACATTTTCAGAGCAAGAACAGCTGCTACCTTAGAACAAGTTGAGCCAAGCCTGAAGGAGGAAGCAGTGCCGCGGATCCACCTGCGTAACCAGGCAGCGGGCCCTGAGAGGCGCACAAACCCCAGAGCTCCAGGTGGGCGGGACAGCAAGATGCAGGGCTGGCCGGCCAGGAGAGCTGCGCTGCCAGTCCAGTCTGGAGTAAGGGCGGCAGCGTTAGAAATACAGGTTTGGGCCTGCAAACAGCTCACCGTAGGTGACCACACCAGCAAAGGGCCCCAAGATGAGCAGATTTGTCCAACTCTGACTCAGCAGAGCAGAGCTCCGGGGGACAGGAAAGCTCTGTCACCATGACAAAGGGGACTGTGGACCCCACAGAAAATGCGTGAGCAGTGAACTGCAGCAGCCATGAAAAGCTCAGCCTACCCCAAACTGGGCAAACGTCACCAGTCTGATTAAAAGCAGGAGAGACCATGGTCTGGGTCACGCATCCCCTGAACCCGCATCTAAGTGACACAAATTTGTATCGCCCCCTGTGCCGAGTTTGGGGTACTTGCCAACCCGCCAGACTCTCCAGGCTCCAGGAAGTTGGCATCCAACATGGCGACAGGGGCCCTGCTGTGGAAGGACCTGGGGAAAAGGCTTCCCAGGCAAACGGAAGGAGCCAGGGGCAGACAGGGCAGCATGCGGCTGACGGACCACAGAGCCACATCCCGGGAACCGAGGCGGTGTCACTGAGCAATGGCACCCCGGTATGTTCAGTCAACCTTTAGGAAGGATGCTCCCTTGGGTCACAGCTTCCTTAGGGACAAGGAAAGCTGTTGGTTGCCCACCCCACCCCACCATCTAAACACAGCACTTGCATCTGGAGGGTGACCACGGGGGTGACAGATGGGGATGGAGAAAAGAGCTGGGAGGGAGGGCGGGCCTGTGCTTGCATTTCCTCTGTTGTTACAAAATAACCAGATAAATGTTATACACTGAAACATAACAGCATGGCCACACACTATAGAACCAGTTAAGCCCCCAGCCCTCCCCAAGCAGAGGCACCAGCTCATCCCAGGTGTGTGTGGAACGGAGCACACTGGTGAATGGTGCAGACACAAGCCTGCAGAACCAACCGAGAGGACTCAGAAGAGGTGAGACCTGCCAACCTTCAGGAGAGGGGCGAGAGGCGCTGCGGGTTCGAGATCCAGCCCAAGGGCTCTGTGTGCTGAAGAACTACTTTTTGACAGACTGTCTGCCAGGCTGGGTGCTTAGTGTGCAGGAGTGCCCCTTGTACTCATGGAGTGAATGTGGCAGGGAGACAGGGAACATGTATGTCACAGAGACAACGTGAGAGGCATGCTGGAGACCGGACAGCAAAGAGGAACCGGTGCAACCTCGCAGAGGCCAGAGGCCAGCAGTGGGTGGGCTACAGAGAGGAGGGCTGGGCAGGTGTCTCTGAGGATGCACTCCAAGCTGTGGCTAGAGAGGAGGGGAGGGGGGAGGTGGAGTAGGAGGAGCGTGAGGTCCCTGAGACCACCTAGCTCAGGGATTGGCGCGGAGGGCCCTCTGGGCCCAGCCCACAGTGACACATATAACTGTGACTCAGGATGGCAAAGGGAACAGGCCGGAGTGACATCCAGGGCCCGAGCTCCAGCTGGCAGAGCCCCTCGCAGGGCGTCCCACACGCGGCTCCCCAGCCATGACCTGTGGCTGCACCCGTGGGGGCATGTCGGCCCCAGGGAAGCCAGGAGAGACTCAGCATCCGGTGCATTTCCCTGGGGCCGGCCCCGTCGGAGCCTTCCGCTGGGTGCTGACTGAAGCCCTGGATGCCAGAAATGAAGCCAGTATCAGCACAGAGCACCTAGTTTGTACACAGTCTGCACACAGTGAGCCCCTTACCAACTAGGGGACGGTGGGGACTCTCCTGAAACCCAAGGCCAACTTGGCCAGCAGCCTTTGCAGGGGGCGCAGCCCAGGCCTGCAGGGTGACTCGGTGAGGTCTCGAGGGGTGTGTCTTCCCTGTGACACAGCCAGCGTCCCCACAGGAAGGTGGTGGGGAGTCTGGTGCCCCCCCACCCACATCGACCCTCCCAGCTGACCACCTGTCCGCTGCCTTCCCTGTGGTATCTCCACACGGCAAAGAGCGTGTGGTCAGCCTTTCTTGATCTTGAGAATGCAAGAGTCTTCCATCTCATCCGCATGCAGAGGGCAAGGATGCCCACCATCAGGTGGACCAGCCTGTCTCCCCATGTACGTGACACTTTCTGTGCTGAGAGCTCCTGGCGGCTGTCCTGTCTTCGGGCCACATCTGTCTCCCTGGGCACGGTGCTGCCCAGCAGCCTTCTAGACACCGTCACCCTACAATGCTGCCATGGGTGCCCGGCGACCCCCCCTCCCTGCCCCTGCCCCACAGAGGGTCCTTCCCGGGGAGCGCGCAGTGAGATCACAGAAAATGGTGACAAGCAGCCCTGGCTCAGTGGATTGAGCACGAGCCTGCCAACCAAAGGATCGTGGTTCGATTCCCAGTCAGGGCACATGCCTGGGTTGCAGGCCAGTCCCCAGCAGGGGATTCACGAGAGGCAACCACACATTGATATTTCTCTCCCTCTCTCCTTCCCTTCCCCTCTAAAGATAAAATAAATAAAGTCTTTTTAAAAATCTTTAAAAAGAAAAGAAAAGAAAATGGTGACAAACAGACACGCTCCTGCACACTCCTGTGAAAGACGCAACTCCAGAGCAGAGAGTGCCTTTTCTCGGGACCCGGGCAAACGGGTTATGCCTGGCACTGAAACAAGAACCAAACTTGGGAACGTCTGCAAGTTTACCCCGAGAACGAGGCTGTGATGACTCGGGAAACCTGGAAAGGGCTTTGATGACTCTCATGCGATTGCTGGGCAGCTCCTATGGGGGCTCCTATCTCGCGGCAACGAACATTAACGCTGAGAGTGAACACCTGAGCCCTCCCCTCCGTCGGGGCCCATGCCCTGTTCTCCGCTCACTCGGCCTCCCGCAGCCCTGGCTGCTCCTCTCATCCCTGCCTCCGGGCGAAGAACCTGAAGTGTGAAGAAATTACATCGCTGGCCCAGAGGCACTGCGTTAACCAAGAGTAGAGCTTGGCCTTTCTTGGCCCCAAGTTCCTGGCTTTGTCCTTGGACAGGGGCCCCGGCAGACCCGGGACTCTGAGTCAGGTCTGTGAATGGCGAAGCCAAGAGCGGCGAGCTCCCCCTTGACCCGGTTCTCACACCAGAAGGGAGTAGAGCTGGCAAACACTGAGTGATTCCATTTGAGCTTTGCAGCGTGCTTGACCAAGTTCACGGTCGTTTCAGTCACTCCCCATCATTAGTTGCTGGAACTCAAGTTCTGAGCACCTCCCAGGAAAGCTCGCATGCCTGGCTTCCTGTTCTGACATTTCTCTTGATTAAATTTTACAACATTCCTGCCCTCAGACATCCTTAGCCAACGAAGTGCAGCAAGGCCCACGTGGAGAAAGGCGTCTGAGGCAGTGCTGGCTCGTGCCTGGAAGAGAATCGCTAACTTCTAACCCCATCAACCCGATTAAGCACCTCGTGGGCCAGAGACGCAGAACGGCTGCCGCGGGGCTGTGAATGGGGGTGTGGAGGTGGTGGGGGGCACAGCCATTAAAAAATAAAATATGTATAAGCTGCCTGCTACGCTCACTAAGTGATTAAAAACATAATCTTCCTGAAGAAATGGGCTACACATTTGTTTATATTAATGTTAATAACTTGCTAACTAATGATAAATGTATGATAATTTATGCCAAGTGAAATAAAGTGTGCCCTAAAGACAGACTCAGTAAATGGGAGCTTCTGCTCGCCCGAGTCGAGAGCGGACACATTAATAACCATATTCTTTCACTGCAGCGAAGACGACTGTATGCAAATTAGATGCAAAGTGTCCACAGCAGCCAAATCCTGGCCAGGAGGGGGCCTTGGAGCAGGCGTTCCTGGCAAAGGTCCTGGGAACCATCTCCCCGTCTCCGCTATGGCTCAGAAATCCATGTCAGAGGTCAGGAGAATTTTCTAGAACACGTTCTTTGGGCACGTTGCAGATTCAGGGCTGTCTGTCTTGGCTTCTCCAGATAAACAGAATTAATAAAAAGCCGCACACTGCATGCCTTTAGAAATCATTAGGCCAAACTATTTCTGCGAATTTAGGAATTATTATCGTTATCGCTCACGTTAACAATTCTAATTTAATCCACGCTGATACATCGCAAAAGAGTCAGCCGGCACTCACAGCGGCCTCTCCTCCCTCCGACATCACCACCGCTGCCCCGTTATGCAGACACAGCACCACACGTACACTCAGGACGTGAGATTTATCATCCGTGGCACAGTGGACCAGCTGGCCGGACCTGCAGCCCCCCGCCTCACTGACCAGGAGGGCGGGGAAGGAGCCCACCTCCCTTCAGGCCCCAGGAAGGGACACTCTCATCCAAGGAAGCGCGGTCCCTCCACCTTCTGCTGCAAAGCAGGTATCCGACTCAGTCCTGGCCAGGGAGAGTTTAAGGGAAACCTGCCAGACACCTTCTAGAAAAAATAAATCCTTCCCTGATCAAAGAGAAACAAGGTATTCTCTCCTCCTCGCTAGGTTCTTGTCCTGGGAGGCAGGGTGAGGCCATGAGTCATTCCGTCACTGTGGGGGAGCCCGAGGGGCTCCTGAGGCAGCACCCTCCTTGGGGGCCTCTCAGATGGGAGACTCAGCCGCCCAGGGCTGACTGGGCTGTGCTGACTGAACCTCCTGCCCCTGCAGCCCCCAGCGTGCCCCAATGTCACCCCCGAGCTCAGCCGTGGCTTCAAGTCACCATGAGGACAGGGCGCTGAGAAAACAAGGACAGTGGTCACAGAGCAGAAAACCCACACGGGGTCCTTGAGGGTCCGTGGCTCTTGGGAAACCTCACAGCCATAGGAACAAGTCACCCAGAGAATGGGCGTGTCATCCTGCTGTCCTCACGTCCCGGGAGGCGGGGACGGTGGCGATAAGGCCTTCGGGAAGGGAACTGCTCTCTGTTGACAGGAGGAAGGAAGGAGTTTCTATGAGGCCGGTGGGGTGGAGGACTTGGGACACAATGGCCCCCATGGAATGGGACTGAGGCCCACCGAACACACAGCTCATCCAACCACGGGACCACCCTGTCCCTGCGATGTCACACATGTGTCCCAGCCATTCCTGGACAGCTGCCCAGCAGCCTGCTGCCTGTGACTCCCTCAGCCAGAGGTCAGGCCACGTCCAGTCCACAGGGCCTGAGATGGGGGAGCTTGCGTGCAGAGCGTGGGAGAGAGCGACACCTCTGAGCAGAGACCCTGTCACCTGACCTGAGTGTGGGCGGCTCGAGACACTCAGTCTAAAGGATCTGAGGGCAGCAGCCACCGTCAGGGCCGACCTGCACCCCCCACGCCGCTCACAACTGCAGCTGAGCCCAGGCTCCAGCCCTGCCCCTCTCCCCCGGGGCATTTCATCTGTGATTTGAGGAAAAAAGTCCGGAATGTGACATCACAGAGTCGCAGGGACAGAGACAGGGGACCCGCACACACACACATGTGTAACATATAACAGCACATGGGACGTAGCACTTTATAAAGGTCAGTGGTTTTTATGAACGCTCACACCTGAGTTCCCGTGTCCGGTCCAGACGTTCCGTGACTGGTGACAGAGAAGCTGAGAAGAGATTTTTACTGCCGCTTGCTACTTATATTTTCATTGGTAAGGGGTTCAAGTGTTCAGCTGCTGTCTGCACTCCCCTCCTCCGTCCCAGACCCAGTCCCCCGTTCGCTCCCCACCCTGAACCTCTGCAGGCGTCTCACTTCTTCCCTTCCAGTTTCTAAAACTTCCACCTTCGGTCCTGCCATTGAGTCTGGTTGGCCTGGTTTGGGGGACAGGATCCCCTGTCCACACCTCAGCCGACCACTGGACCGGGACAGAGGACCCTTTGGTTAACCAGCCCTGGGCTGGGACCCCAACCGTGTAGAGAGAGATGGCTTACCACCGTAAAAGGCCTCCCGCTGTCTCTGCCCTGCTCACCCGCTGTGACGAAATACAGCCGTCTCAGCGTCGCCTGCACCTACCAGCTTGAAGATGTGGACAGCTTGCAAAAAAATTGCTTTGTAGCTACAGCTGCTAACACACACAATTAAGGCAACTATTCACAAATCTATCTCCTAATTGATCGGAAATTTTGCAAAGCGGAGAAGAAAAAGCAGATACAAGCAGGGAGAAGCTGTTAGTAACCCAGAGGGGAAAGGAATTTGTCTCTAAGACACTGTGTAGGAAATAGAAAATGTGACTCTGGTGTCTGTCGATTGCCACTTACAGGGGCCCATGTGGTCACAGGCAGCACAGGTCTCTGGGGAAGGTCGTGTGATTTACAGGGCACAGATGTGCTGCCTGCGTCTAGTAATTATTTGTGTTTTTACAGATGCTGCTTGGTCTATTTGGAATACGTACATTTGTAGCAAATATTTTCTGATAATTTTCTGATTTGACATCTCCCCAAAGACAATCTATTCTCAAGGATATTACTTTTTAATGGGAAAAACACCGGATGTACCCACACTAAACTCAGGTCTTGAGTGTTATTTACAAGGTGGGGGGGAGTTTCTAGTGAAGATTTTAGAACGCATGCAAATAAGTGTATTCGAATTACTAGGTTTACAAGCAAAGTGCCTCTGAAAGATCTCTGCAGTGGGGTCAGGTGAGAACACAGCACCGTCACTTGCCCTCCTCACTGCGGCGCACCGTCCACGTGAGGGCCTCTGCGCCTCACGGAAGAGGAAGGCAGACGTGTGTTCCCGCGCCCGCCTCACTCACACCTGCCTGAGAGTGGCTTTCCTCCCTAACGAACAGCGGTGGGTGTTTCTGATTTGTTGTCAATACTCTTCACCAGAAACACAACCGCAGGCCACATGTGCCCACCACGTGTCAGTGTGGCAGTGAGTAATCCCGGCTTCTCACGGAACACACACCCGAGGTCAGCACCGCCCGTGCCCGGAAAGCCGGGTGACACGGGCAGGTTGGAGGCGGCCCTTCCAAGGCCCCGGTGAGGCCCCATGAGCACAGCTGCCACCTGCAACCACACACACACTGTCCCCCAAAACACCTGGCTTTCCTCTCTTCAGACGGGAACAGAGCCCAGGCTTGAGATTAAACAGCTGTCCCGCCAAACGTGGACATTAACCGCTGGCGTTTTTACGGACCAATACAATCTGGTTGTCTAGCGTGCTCTTCAGCAGGGCTGGCTTCTCCATTAGAGAAATTGCTACGGAGGATCTGGGCACTAAAGACGTAGCCATAAATCAAGATGAAAAGCCACGGGCGAGCTGCTATTAACTCAGAGATGCCGATACTGTCATCCCTAAATCACTTCTCAGCTCAGGTAAAAGTGAGTAAATAAGGCCACTCCGGGGTGAGCGGAGGGGCAGGACACTGCCCTCAGGCCTTCTGAAGCACCTGGGATGCAAGGTGGTGTGCTGTGCGCACACCCAGCAGCACAAGCTCCACGGCTCCGCCTCCCGAAAGGGGGCTGCCCCGCCCTCTGGGGGGTGCCCTCCCTTGGGTGCCAGGTCCACGCCATCCTCACTGCACTCCCCGGACAGGGGGCCAAAGAGCGCAGGCTTCATACAGACAGGGTGCTGGAGGGGCGGCCAGGCTGCGAGAAAGAGTACCCGCGACACCTTCGATCGGGGTGTCCGCAGTCTAAGAGGCCCCGACACACGCAGAGCGTGTGTTCTGGGCCAGTCACCGGTCCAAGGACTCTGGGAGTGGGGGCACACGGTGGAACGCACACATGATTCGTCCTGTAGGCTTGCACACCCGAAACATCTGTGATGTCACTAACTACCATCACCCCAAAAATGCAAGGAAGAGTTTAAAAATAGTAAAATAAAACATGAAGCCATGAAAAACAAGCTCTTAGAAATTAATTTTTAACTAAATATCTGGGGTAACCCTGGTTAACTATATAGGAAAATGCCTTTTGAGCAGATTGAATGCTATAAAACGTGGATACTTTATCACAGTGCGGTATCAGAAACAGAAACGCTGAAGCAAGCCACAGAAAGTCCCCCGGATGGTGCGAAGGGGGACCCAGAAGACCCAGCCTGGGGGCGTGTAGCTCTGTCCAAGGCCAAAGCCTTTGGTGCCCAGGACGCGAGAGCCAACCAGACAGGCCTCGCGTTCCTGGACTCGCCCTTCCCATGAGCAGAGAGGAGCCCCCACCCACCAGCACCTGCACTTCCCACGGACACCACACTACCCGGATGCACATGTATGCACACACACGTTGGCAGCACCCCGTGCAGGCCCAGTATGAGGACAAAGACATAGGAAGTCAAATTTCTGGAGCCTGGTGGCAAACTCCTTCATTTAAATCTATATCCAGATCTCAGTAATGATAGATAGAAATAAAAAAAACATGACCTTCCAAGGTCAACCTGTGAAGCAAGCTCTCCTCAGAGAAAGTGCAGCCCGGAGGGCCGCCCGATGAGCACCAGCCAACAGAGTCCAGGCCCCGGGCCTGAGGCTGGCGGGGGCTGGAGCAGCCACCCCCGCTCAGCCCCCACACCCAGGACTCGTGAGCTTCTGACACTCCCTGCCACAGTCCCTCCCCTGTCCGCACTGAACCAGGCACACCTGCGGGACCACTGTGACAATCAGCTGACACAACCCCCGGGTCCAAGGGCAGACATGCACCAAAGGCTCAGGGTGTCCCTCAGAGTGTCATTGCTGACGTGACCACTGAACTGAAGAAGAATCCCCCGCTGAGTGCGTGGCTCCGACCTGTGGGAGGCTACAGAGGGGGACAGCTTCAGTTCCTTCAGCACCACCCCAGAGCGGAGGCTCAGATTTGGAAACATAAGTATATAAACACACAGACGTACACACGTACTCAAATGTAACACATTGCCTGTTACATAGTATATATATGCTCTCTGCAGCTGCACTCACCCACACACTCACACCACTCACACACGTACATGTGAGAGTATAGAATTAGAATTTTTAAAAGGCTCATTAATGTAGTCACCACAAGTTTCAGGACACGAGGCAAAGCACTGCTTGCCCTGCAGAGTATCAGGTCTCCATGGGAAGGAACAAAGATTCTCGGAGCCTGGAGGCCACGTCGCAGATTGAGAACAAAAAAAGGAACCGCCCTGGGGGGTGTTTCACAGCCCCCATCAGGCTGTCTAATTAGATTGAACGACTTCTTATTTCACTCACTTGGAGCCTGGAGACGGTGAAATCCCACTTTAATCAACGCCGAGTCCCCCCGCCCCTCTGGGACGACGTCTCCGCCCAGCCCCGAACTTCAGCCAGGAGTGTGTTCCTGCGTTCGTTCTGCCTCGGTCCCTCCTGCCTCCTCTCCAATAACTCGGAGCGCGCCGAAATGTTAATGCACTCTGCAATTCTCAGAGAAGCAGCTTCTGAAACTTCCCCACATTCTCTCCTTTTGATAAAGTCATGTTTCTCAGAGGCAAAGGCAACGAGGAGAGAAAAAATGAAAACAGGGAGAGGCTAGGAGGTGACTACAGCAATACCAAGGTATTAATTATGTTTAAATGAGAATTCCCCCCAAAGTACCAAAGCAATAACCGCAGGAATGTCCTATGGGGTAAGTAGGTCTCTAGTCTTATTAATAAAAATTAAAATAATATATAAGATAGCTAAATAATAATGATTATGATAATAATATTTTTTTGTTTTCACTGTGTAATTTGTTTCTACTTTTTATAATCCTGGTTTCCTGCTTCTATTTGTAATATAGAATTTTGTTATAAAGTAATTTTTATTTAAAAAGGTATCTCTTCACAAAAAAAAGAACATGAAGCAAATAATCATATTGTTGGTGCCAGATAAGGTAAGAATTGCAAAGGTAAAATGCAAATGACCGCAGTTTGGAAATTCAGGGCACAGCCCACTGACGTGGCCCTTCTCCACCACGCATGCCTCCACGAGACCATTTGGTTCGAAGAGTATTTGTTCGGTGGACTTGACCAAAAACCGCTGTGATCCTATTAACCAACACCACCCCAATAAATGTCATGAAAATCAAAAGAAAGGTCTCCAAAGGCTGATCTACCGCGTGGCCCTAATCAACCCACCGAAGACTTTTTGAGCTGTAAAAAAATAAAAAACACTTTAAAAAATGAATGATTAATAGTTAAAGATCTTTAAGAACACTTCTTATTAAACTGTGACATTCCACCGACCCTGAATTTCCCCAGCTTCTACCCGATTCTGACTGCGGTGGAACAGCACCCACCAGGACTTGACCCCAGCTCTCTAGATAAATAGAGATGAACAGATAAATAGAGAGAATAGAGACTGTAATTTAAACAGTGCAGGCAAGCGGGAAATCAGTCTCCCGCCTCAGCGTGGGGGCGGTGTGAGGCAGGGACAGAAGAGGACCCTTTCTTCCGACGACCGGGCCTCCCCACGCCCTCCGGGTCCGACTACCTGGCTGAGCGAAGTGTGGTCTGCTGTCGGGGCCATTATGTACCACTGTGTGCAGAACGCAGAGCCCAGAACCCCACCTGTCGCCCCCGCTGTGAGCGAGCTCCGCCTGAGCTGGGCGCGCACCCTCGTGGGCCCTCTGACCGGGCAGACCCCCAGCGCGGGGCCCCCTTCCAGACCGCCACAGTAAAGCCGTGCTTGTGGTTCCTCCAGCACAGCCATGGCCGGCCTGCAGCAGCCCCAGGACCCGCCCCGTCTGTCCCCTAGGACACATGACCGAGGGGCCCAGTTAGAAGGCACTGGCATGCCAGCGTGTGTGCTGGAGTGGCCGCAGGGAGCGGCACCCCTTTGAGAAAGGAGGGGTTACCATGCCCACAGGACGGGGCGCGGGGCCACTGCTGAGCTCCAGGACCAGCTCACAGCTCCCCCACCACTGACCTGCATCCATGCAGAAGGCTCTGACCTCCTGACCCACACTCCCACCCCGGTGGCTGCTGAAGCCATGGAAGGGCCACCTTGCCACGTCCCCAAAACAGGGAGCTGGCCTGGCCATGCACAGATGGCCTATGAGGTCAGCCATGGCCCTCGGGTACCACATTCCACACGAGCAGGAAACCACAGGGCCGGCACAAATAACTCCTTTTTTTAATTACAAACTCTCATAAGCATGTCATTCTGTAACAACAATATCACACTCAAGCATACTGCATGACATTCTAGGTGAGCTGTTCAAATTAAAACTATAAATTGTTATGCCCCTATTATTCCCCTACCAACCACACTCAAGCAGGCCTTCTGCTGGACACCGCTTGTGCAAAGCACCATGGGGAAAACACATGGAAATGATATGTACATGGTTTTAAAACACACATCTCACGTGGCCTGTCTGGGGCTGACGTCCAGGGACAGCCACCTCACAGCCCTGCTGCCCTGCAGGGGCATCTGGGTGCTGACCAAGGGCAGAAAGCCGGCCTTGCCTAGCAGCTTCCATGACCGGAGAAAACATGAACCCATCCCCTGGCATCACAGCTGCCCAGGGCTGCACGCCCCGCACGTCGGTCAGAAATCAGTGATGGCAGAACCACTCACATTCCCTCTGCAGAGAACAGCACGCATCATTTGAGACCAGAAGAGTCACATCCGCAACCGCCAGACCGGTCCCTCCTGTCACCGGACCTAAACTCCGGACGACCAACTGGGCTGCCTCCGACGTGGCCAACGGGAGCAGACAGATGCCCCACCAGGAATGATGCAGCAAGTTTATGTTAGATGGACCCCGAGTTAAAATGATTCACAAGAGCAAAATCGCTGTGCCCTAGAGAGATTCTAGAACACTCACATCGAACGGTCCTAACAAGTTTGTCTGGCAGCCACTTTGCGGGATGGAGGTTCATCTGGGTCACCCCCAGCATGCCACCCCCATGTCCACCTTCTTCTGTCTGCACACTTCCTCTCTCGGGTTTTCTTCCTTCTAGAAAAATACCTTGAGTCTCCCTTTCGCTGACGGTCTGCTGCGACTGAACCCTGCTGCTATTTGTCAGAGAATATCATTATTCAGTCTTCATTTTGAATAATGTATCTTTTATACGGAGAACTCTGGGTTTTGACAGATCTCTTCCCTTCTGCACTTTAAACATGGGATTCCTCTGTCTTCCCAGTTTAACTTCTGCTGAAAGTCAACCGTATGTGTCCTGTCGCTGCATTCGCATGCGATGTCCTTTTCCTCCCTTTAGCGGTTTCGTGCCGACGGCTCGGGTGTGACTTCCACCGAGCGTCCAAGGTTAGACGCCGAAGCTCTGCCTGAGCCTGCGCCTTCAAGTTCTCCATCAGTTTCGGAAAATTCCCTCCCACTCCCCCTCCCCCTCACTCTTCAAACTGTGGTCTACGCAACTCTACCTCTGCTTGCTAATCCTACTTTGCCTTCATAGCTATTTATGACATTCTTCATTTCAGGGACTCCGTTGTTCAGCCCTAGAACTTTCATTTGGTTCTTTCGTCTGTGTTTTCATTCCCCGCTGACTCTATCCAGTATGGAATCTATTCCCTGGAATACATTTCTGCAGGTGCCTCCTGAGACAATGGAGATGCAGGGCTTTCTAGAGAAAGTACCCACCCTGGTCCCTGATTGGTTCTGTTTTATGAAAATGAAGAATCATTGTTTGCATACTCTGAGTGGTCCAAATTATACTACCCTGACGGTTGTTATGGAGCCTCTCTGATTGGTCAGTAAGGATGCAAATGAGGGTATAGCTGCACAGCTCCCAATGGACAGGGCAGGTATCAGCCTATTGGTTGGAATACGATTCCAGGAGCTCCTTTTATAAAGGTCTGCCCAGATAGGAGGAATGCAGAGCTGGAGGCAGGGAGCCCAGTCCTTGGCTGTGCCCCGACCCTCAGAGTGTGTGAGAGGCCTCCATTGCAAACAGCTGCTAGACGCTGGCTGTGAACTTCAGTGCATTAACCCCAAGGAGTAGAGTCCTCTTCAGGGTCAACTGCAGGAAGGAACTGATCTTTACAGAGGCTGCCTGCTTGCCAGGCCCCACGCGCTATCTCTTTTGAATCTCAAAACACTCCCAGGCCTGTAACCTTAGTATGCCCTTTGTGCAGATATGGGAATTGAATCAGAGAATGTCCAGCTCTAACAGTTAAGAAAGCAGAGCTGAACATTTTACCTTGTAGCTGAACGCCCGTCTGAGCAAACCCCGGGGCTGTGCACCGGGCCCCACAGACCCTGCCGCCTGCCTTATTTAAATAGGGATATTGATGAACCTTCGTCACAGCCAGAAAATGATGCTCATACCTGTCGCAATGGTCTTCTTTCTGGGAAGAGTATGTGCAGCTCCCATGTATCAGTAGATCTGAGCTTTGAAAACTACCATCTCTGACTTACCGTCTGGAGTTACTTAATGTCAGGTCCAGCAGTGGCGGTGGACCTCCCTGAGGCTCCCGTCGGTTTCAGTGGGGCCGTGGTGGGGAGGATGGAACAGACGTGACTCACCAACAGAGGACAGGGGGCCCCACTGAGCTCTCTCCACCCTGGGCAGGCCACACTCAACAGTGCCCTAAACAACCACTCAGCTCCAAACCCATCGGTCAGTTTGCCTTTTAAAGGTGTCAGGCACTTTGCACCGAGGCATTTGTGGGAACACTCACCGTGCACGTGTGAGACATGAGTTGGCAGAAATGTCAGCCAAAGGCGACACCAAGACCCTTGTAAACCTGAGTCCAACACACACAGGGCCTGGGCAAGGGAGCTCAGGGCTGCTGTAAGGGCTTCATTTCTGCTTGCTTATAGGGGTCCGGGTGTAAACAGGACATTTTACAACCTGTTCTCTGGAGGAACCAGAATGTTTTCCAAAATGCTTTCCAAGACTGAGTAAGCCACCTGGCAGGTCAGAAACTGGTGTCACTCCATCAAGGGAAACCTTCTGCCAGTGTCCCGGGTCTTCGAGGGACAGCGGTGGGTCCTCAGGGCAGGGCTGTGTGCTCAGGACATGCCACAGTCGTAAACCAGTGGTTACTAATACATACACCATGCCACGGAGATCAAGGACAATTCCACATGAAGAAACAAAATAAATGCTTTTCTTAATTAGAGTCCTCTAAAGGAAACAGCTCAAGAAATAGCAGCCAGACCTTATGACTCATTCTAGATGATTCTTGCACAATGAACCTCCCCACCCCCACCACCAGACAGCAGAACTAGAGGTCAAAGTTTACTCCAGGGGCACAGCATCTCAATACGCAGGCACACACTTGCTCAGCTTGGAAACCACAGCCCGCCTGGCGAATGCCGCTGTCCAGCGGTCTGGCACAGGCACAGGCACCTGCTGCCATCCGTGGGGGAGGAGGTGGCTCCAGGAAGTGAGTCACGACCCAGTCTGCACGGAGAGCTCTCTGGGCCATGAGAAAAGCTCCATTGTCTCTGTGTTGAATGGCCTCCCAATTATTTGGAAATCAGATGACTTGCTTTTCACATTTAAGATTTTAAAACCTCCTGACTCATTGCAGACGGTTTCTTTGGCTCAGCCAGTGAGAACAGACTTTCTTCTCTGAGGCTGCCTTCATAAACGCCAAGTGGAAACATTGTCCATTTACCACGAGCTGCCACATTGTGGGTTACATTGTGCACACTCCAGCATTTGCACCGCTCTGGGGTGGAGACGAGCTCTAGCAGCACGCATGCAAACGCAGTGATGCTTGCCGCAGCACCTTTGCAACAGTGAAACATTTAGTGGCAACAGAAATGTCACCGGTGATAAAGCCCATGACAGCCGGGGAGCAGCTTTAGGTCGTGAATTACGTGTGGGTGTTCGCAGAGCCGCTCCGGCACAGGCGCATACACTGCACACCCCACAACTCTGGGACAGGCCTCGAAGTCGGCGTCAGGGGCCAGCACTCGTCTCTGCAAGGGCAACGCACAGTGAATGTCTGGGGCCTTGGGAGCCCAGGGCTCAAGGCCAGAACCACCCAACTCTGACACAGGAGCAAACAGCAGCCAAAGACACAGCTGGTTGAGCCTGGCTGTGCTTCAACAGTGTCTCCATTTGGACACTGAAACTGGAATCTCATAATTTTCACATGTCATGAAATATTTATTTATTTATTTATTTATTTATTTATTTATATAGAGAGGGGAAGGGTGGGAGAAGGAGGGAGGGAGAAACATCCATGTGTGGTTGCCTCTTTTGGACCCCCTACTGGGGACCTGGCCCACAACCCAGGCATGTGCCCTGACTGGGGATCGAATCGGAGACCTTTCAATTTGCAGGCTGGTGCTCAATTCACTGAGCCTCACCTGCCAGGGCTTTGTAAAATTTCTTTAAACCACTGCAAAATGTCAAGACTGTTTTTAGCTCACAAGCCTACACAAAGACAGGTGGCTGGTGGAACTGACCTTGGACCCCTGAGCCACGAAGAGTAGACCTGACCTGCCGGAACATCACCAGCAGAAGCCATCCCTGTCCAGTTACTGAAGGTGCTTTGTGCCGGGTGTCAGGCTCTGCCTGACATGGAAACCTGGTGCAAACGCGTGAACAGAGTCTGAAAGTCGTCACTCCACCCGACAGTGGCTGTGGTAGCTGTGATTTTAGGGCTGGAGGCGGGGTGGGGGGTCCGGATGAAGAGTTAGCAAATTTTCCCTTGCTTGCTGAGTGTATCCGTTTTCCTCAGTGGAAACACACGACCGATTCTTTTCCAAGGCTGTAACCATGAGCCTCTCTAGAGCCTGCTGTCGGGCGTGCACCGAGGTCGGAGGGGCGTCCTGGGGTCAGTTTGGTGGTGGCTCTGAGGGTGGAGAGGAGCTGGGACGAGGACAGTGTTGCAGGGTGGGAGGGGACGAGGCTTTGTCTGTTGTCCTGCATGGTGGCGACACACGGGTGTGCTTTACAATCATTCATCAAACTGTCCTTTTTGTTTCACGCACTTTTCGCTTGATATTATTTTTGATGACGGAAAGAGTTCCAAAAGAAGGTTCTGTGATCGGCTACTGTCCACCCTTGTGGATATGCTCCAAACCTCCCGAAGGCCGAACCCAGAGGCTGAGTTGGACGGTTAAAAGTTAAAATCAATTACACTGTAATAAGCATCAAATCCAAAATCCAACCCTGTAGTCCGAGTCACCGCCACGGGCCTCCATTCAGGCTGACGAGAGACAGATGGCTGAGTTCTCAGGTATCTGCAACCCTCATCCCTGCATTCGCTGGTTGCTTCTTGCATGTGCCCTGACCCAGGATCGAACCCACCACCTTGGCATATCAGGACGACACTCTAACCAATCAGACTCCTGAACCACTGCGGCAGATCCAGAAAAGGGTCTGCAATCAGATGCCCTGGCAACCAACCTTTCTGCCCTTCCATAGCTCCATGGCCCTGGTCGCCCAGGTCGCCCAGGTCGCCCAGGTCACCATGCCCTATTCTGCTGACTCCTCAATTCCACCCTGCTGGCTGCCTCCATGGGCCATAAAGAAAAAACCTATTTAGAAAAATGATGCACAATTTGGAAACAAGCCAAAAAGATTACTGCCTGCCCTTTCAAAGTCCTGCTCAGATACTGAATAAGTCCCCGAAATGTCCTGGGAGCCGCTGGGGACCTCGAGCTGCAACAGACCCAGCGCCAATGAGGGCCCGACTCCACACATATAGAAGGTAACCTGTGGATGCCAATGTGTCACAGATGGCATTTGTCCAGGCGAGACGCAAGTAACTCCCGTCTCAGGGGGAAGGGAACCTCAGAGCATGGCCTCAGCCGGCTCTGCCTCTCATGTCACGGGAAAAGTGTGTCTCTGAGCGTCTCTCAGCTACCGACGTCCAGCTGCACCAGTGCCATTCCCTCATCAACGAAACGACTCCGTAATTACTTTGTTACAGCATGTTTTTAACCTGGGGAGAAAAAAGTTACTCTGGAAAGGTTTTCACTTTATAGAACATGTTACCTTTTGGACAATGATACTTGGGCACCACTGTGACTCTGCCAGAGGCATGTCCTCTGGCTGGTTTTCAAAGGCTCAGGAAGCCACCAACCCGGGTGCTTTTGTCCCCACACACCAAGCCCCAAATCAGGTGGACATTTCAAGTTCAGTAGCCAATGTGGGGTGTCCACCCTTGCCTGGGACTTGTGGGGATCTCGGCGTCTGATGATTTCATAGCAAACAGACTCTGCCCGAAGCAGCCAGGAGCCACCAGTTCCCCCGCATGCCACCCTCATCGCACGGTGTCCCTGTGACAGCCCAGCCTCTCCCTCCGAGCCCGGGCTCCATCCTTCCCATCTGCGCTGCATTTCCATTTTCAACAGGTGCAGCGAATTCACGCCAGCCGTCGCAGAGGCCGACCAGCTAGGCCTTTCCTGTCACATCCTGGGGGGGACCCACTGACACCCTTTTAAAGGAATTCATAAATAAATCTAAGAGGGGCCGTTCATGCCAGAGAATTGTTTATTTGAATGCCATTAGAAGGGGGTGTCAGGAAAACCAGAGAATGGGGCTGCGTTGTGAAAGCGCCTGCCAAGCCCGGTGCCCAGTGCTGGCACGTGGCTGTTCCGTTGTGTTCACGCAAAACACCCGTGAAAGGTGACACAGCCCAGGCCAAGGGCCGGATGCTTTCAGACACAGCAAGATGGAAGGAAGGAAGGAAGGAAGGAAGGAAGGAAGGAAGGAAGGAAGGAAGGAAGGAAGGAAGGAAGGGTGGGTCAGGGCAGCTGAGTCACTAAGCAGACAGAACAGAGAGCGTCCCAACACACCTCACATCCTGATGGGAAGAGAGGGAGCCAACTGACCCAGAGCCACCTCCCAGCCCTGGAGGGACCCAGGACAGGGGGCAGTGGGTGCCGAGGCCCTTTGCCCATTCACTCAGATGACCAAGACCTCGAAAGTTGGGGAGGAGCTTGGCCTTGGAACAGGAAACCAGCCAGTCACCAGACAAACGCAGGCTGTGCCCCATGTTCGAAAGCCACCATCCATTTTCGCTTGGGCTAGAGTGTGAGTGACAGGCCGCCAAGCCTGTCTCGGAAGCTGGGTCTTAGGGGAGCCGGTTCCTGAGGGGCTGGGCTGGCAGGGATGCTGTGGGCCCTGCAGCAGGGGATGAAATTTGCTCCATCCTAAAGGGACCAGCACGGGGGACAGAAGCCAGCGGGCGCCCAGGTGCAAAGCTGCACCCCTCCCAAGGGACACGCCACGCATGACCGCCCTGTGCGGAGTGCAAGTACGGGGTGGATGGCGTTTCATGGCGAAGCACGGAGTCCAGGGTGTGAGGTAACCTGCTCATCTGCTCTTTTGTAAAGTGAGGAATCCTTATTTCACCCATGGTAATGTCTCTCCATGACTGTGAATGCTTTGTTGTTGCTGTTTTGTAGAGTTCTCCAAAGTGGATGGTAGGCAGCCTGGCTCGTGTACCTGCAGCATAACACTGGTGTCCTGAGAGCGGGCAGGAAATGAGAATTCAGAAAGGCTAGGACTGGTGTGAAATCGTGGACCCTCCCCACGGAAGACGAAGGGTCTCCAACATCCCCAGCAGGAAGTGCCAGGGGGTGAAATCTGATTGTGTTTGGGGGAGGCGGTGGAGGAGGGCAGCGTAACAATGTTTTCTGTCCTTCCCTGGGGACAGCGTCCTGGGGACGCGTCCATCAGCAGAGTCCGTCCTTCTGGCAATGAGCGTTCAGGACTGCGGTGGGTCTGAGCTGCGTCTGCGAGTTCCTGGATTGCTCATCCCCTTGAAGTGGGGGCCCAAGGACCCGACCGCCGCCCCCGTGCCAGCTGGGACCGCTGTTTGCTTCAGAGGAGCAGCACGTGGGGGAGACAACTCCAGCGGACGTCGTACGGGACACTGCTCTCCCCTCGTTGCCCTCCCCAGGAGCCTCTTCCTGGGGGAGACCAGCACCACCTGGCCAGAGATGCCAACAGCCCCAACAAGCGGCCCAGAGGGACAGGAACCAAAGCTGACCTGTCAGCTCAGGACGAAGCCACCGTAAGGCCAGTGCAGCCAGGTTTCAAGTCTCCCGGCTGAGACCCCAGACAGCACGGAGAGAAGACGAGCCGCCCCCGCCGGGCCCTTTCTGAATCCCCACCCTGTGGAAGCCGGGGAACGCTGACTGGCTACATTGCACTGAGTCACTGTCAGCCGGGGGCTGCGTGTGACACAGAACTGGTAACCAACACAGGCACGGAGCCCACGCCCACAGCAGCCAGTGCGGCTCTGCAAGAGCCTCCCGCTACGAGCACAGGAAGAGGGGCTCTTCCTGCTGACCTGCAGCTCGGGGGCGGGGCTGTCTCCCCACAAGGCCATGGGTCCATTCAGCACATCTGTGGCTAAAATCGTGTGCTCAAGGCAACACGTGGCGATAGTGATGAATGGCGGTGATGTGGGGGCAGGCGTGGGGTGGGGACAAACGGGCAGAGGGTGGTTTTGGGGTGATGGGAATGGTGTCCTGTACATGCTCGTCCAAAAATCACTAACTATACACTTAAAACCAGTGCATTTTATTATATCTCAAGATAATGGATTTGGAATGTTTTGAAAAATCTGCGTTTGCTTCTGATGATAGCTCCTGTTTGGAGTCCTGTCGGCAAACCCTACACGCATGGTGAAAAGCCACTGGACAGCCCCCGGAGAAGCTCCCAGAAGGTCCGCAGGCATGAAAGTCCTCCCTCAGCCCTGATCTAGGAGAGCCCCGCCCACGCAGGATGTCAGGGAGCAGAGCGCCTGGGCTAACCCGCCCCCTGCCACCCCTGAGTCCCACACCCCTATGGCAGGTGCTAGCGGTGCCCCAGGTGATTCAAGTGAAGCCCAGGCAGGTGTGTCCAAAGCACGCGGGGCCTCGGGCAGGTGTCTGAGGCTGGGACCAGTTGCTCTTCCCGGCGTGCGTTCCCCAGCAGCTCTGCGTTCAGCAGTCTCTGAGCCCCAGCCCCTCAGCTCTGGTGTAGCCTCTGCCTTTCCAGCCCCAACAGGCCAGGAATTGGAGGAGCCCCCAGGGACGAGTCAAAAATGTGCCTCCCTGCCCATGCGCATGTGGGTCTGCGTCCCCAGCGCTCTGCCTCCCTCTATTTCCAGGCTGGTCTCATAGATACAGGCTCCTGAAGTTACCGCATTCTTTGGAGCCCCTGGATACCTCCTGCCAGGAGCCTTCCAACAACATTCACCCAAAACCAACACCAGATCACTGCCAGCTCAGTGACGTCGGGGTGTCCCCGGCCAGTCACAGCAACAGGGTTGGATCCTCTGTGAGCTGGGAGGGGGAGACGGAGCAGAGCTGGTGAGGGCCAGACTGTCCTCTCCGCGCAGGAGGGTCTCTCCGCAGGGAACAGTGGGCGCGTGGAGGCTCCTGACCCAGCTTTCCCACCAGAGGTGGGAAAAGAAAGCAGGTCCAGCCCCCCAAACCGGAACTCTGATCACACTGCCTTCTGGACGTCCAGGCTGGACAACCCATTCCACCGGGAAGCTCTGCCTCCCAGCACTCAGTGATGGTGAGACCTCCCCAAGCACATGCTGTTCAAAAACACTTTTTTTTTTTTTTTTAGAGGGAGGAGAAGGGAGGGAGAAAGAGAGGAAGAGAAACATCAACGTGTAGTTGCCTCTCACACGCCCCCTACTGGGGACCTGGCCTGCAACCCAGACATGTGCCCTGACTGGGAATCGAACTGGGGACTGTTTGGTTCACAGGCTGGCACTCAATCCACTAAGCCACACCAGCCAGGGCCAAAAGCACATTTTATCTAACAGCAGAATAACTTCAGAACTTGCCTTCCTCCCCATCTGAAAGCTTTAAAGGTCTAATTGCCCCCCCACCCAAGGAGGAAGGCACATACAAGGACACTAGGAAGTAGGCAAGTGTCCAACAAAAGCCAAACCTGCTCAGTTCTCAGAGTGAAGCCCGTGAGTCCCCCTTGCACACCGTGCATCTGCAAGGTGTGACCTCAAACAGAAGTTTCTGGGTTAAATGCTGAACAGGAGGTTGACTGTGTACGCTTGGCTGGGAGAAGCAATTTCCACCATGTCAACCAACCCACTGATAAAAGGTGCACTTGTACGAGATTCGAATACACTGGAGCTGAACATGAACTTGGAAATCACAGAGTTGGAACTTCACACGATACAGATAAAGAGAGAACCAGTGCCTCTTTGTAAAAATCAGAAAGCGTAATCCCACTGTGGCGAGCGTAGCTGCCTTCACAAAGAGCTAGGTAGGCAGCTCTCCAATGAAAACCGAAATCGTATTCTTGTCTTGTTGAAAGACCCGAAGTGAGTCCCGTGTCTGGTGTCTGATAGCTCTATCAGGACAAGAAGGGGTGGGGGGTGGGGGACGCTGAGAAATCTCCGTGCTGCAATTGTCAGGGAGGAGGACACTCTGTGGGCTGAACTGCTCAGGCGGTTACTTGCCTTTAATTCACCGCATCACACGTAGGCAGCAAAGGCTCTGTGTCTTCAGATCTTTGTCTCCTCACCTGAGATTGGGCAGAGAGGGGGCCTGGGAGACGCCCTGCTCTGTCTGTGGTTAGCAGAACGGAGAGGGAACCCGCGTGCGTGCTGGAGGGGAGAGGCTGCCCGGATGGCCATTGGCACGCGTCCGCTGATCTGCCGCCCCTCCCGTGGTGACAGAAATGAAGGCGATGACCACAGACCCAGACTCCTGCTGCCTGTGCTGCTCCAGACACAAACGGCGGGAACTTAGGCTGGTTTGTCAGAAGCAGCAGGATGTTTCGGCAGCAGAATTCGAGCGCCCGGCTCCTCCATGGCACCGTTGAAGCAGTGCGGACCGCGCTCCTCCAGACCCGGCATCAGCAGGTCCGAAGCCACCTCCCTCACGGAGAAGCAGACAAACTCTCTACAGAGTCACATCCACCAGAATTAAAACCCCTCACAGCCATCATGCGTGCCTGGTTTTCGTTGTTGTGAGAGGGAAAAAATGGGCTCTTTCTGAGGGTAAATTTCATCAAGTTCACAGGAGGGAAGTGATGCAGCCCAATTGAGAGTTGAGGTGGTGATTCTTTTCCATGTAAATTGGATCCCTCTGTTTTTAAACCCCCATCCACTTGTCACAGACTCACCCACGTGAGCTCTTTCTGCCACCCCCTCCTCACCTGCTCCGCCCCTCGCCCGGTGACCTGCTCCCAGTGGGTGTCAGACCCAGGCCGCCATCTGTTTTCATGCAGCCCACAGAGCGAGTACAGTTTCCAAGTTTTTAGGTGGCTCCTAAAGAACTGAAAGAAGACCCTCCCACAGCAAGTAGGAAGCACAGGACATCCCAGTGTCCGAGGGCGTGAATGCATAACGTTCACTGGCACAGAGGCTGGGAGACTCTGCACACTACCCGGCTGCTCTCATGCTAGAAGGACAACGCTGAGTCTCCGTGACAGGGACTGCGTGGTCCCCGGAGACCGCAGACCCTTCCCAGGAAGGCTGGCCTGTCTCAGCTCTGGCCACCAGGCTCCCCCAGCTCCACTGAGGGCGCTCGCTGGGCCCCCGGAGAGCGGTGGTCCCAGGTGGCCCCACAGAGCCTGCTGTCCGGGCCTCCCCTGGCTGCACTGCTGTAACAAAGCAGCGGGGCGTGGCTCGTACACATTGTAACTATTTCTCACCCATTGTGGAGGCTGGAGGTCAGAGACCAGGGCGCAGGTGCCACTGGGCTCTGGTGAGGACCCCCTTGTCGTGATGCCCTCATGTGTCAGGGCACAGAGGGTCATTGTGTGTGTGCACACGTGTGCGCACATTCGTGCTAGAAGTTTTGATGCATTAAATGTAAATGTACGGTGCATGCCAGAATGTGGGTGCTCTGTTTGGGCATTTTCACTTTCACCCCTGTTCATCCATCTCCTTCTCTTATTTATTTATTGGTGTTTTTTTTTAATCAACATGTGGTTTCCTCTCAAATGATCCCCCACTGGAGACCTGGCCCACAACTCAGGCATGTGCCCTGAGTGGGAATCGAACTGACAACCCCTTGGTTCACAGGCCTGCACTCAATCCACCGAGCTACACCAGCCAGGGTCTGTCTCCTTCCTTTATATGCAACAACAGACTCAAACCATGAGGAAGCCGGAGCTGTCCTGAGCACATGCAGGAAGGCCTTGACAGCTGATGTTAAGACTGGCGTTAAAGGGAGGGCATCCAGCAGGCACAGCTCAGAGGACAGGCATGGCCACCTTGCTGCCTGATGGCCTGGGCTGCCGCTCAGGGGTGGGACAGAGGCCAAGTCCAGGGAGGCAGACAGAAGTGGTGGGGCTCACCTCAGGAGGGAGCCCCACAGAGGAGGGCCTGTGGGAAAACCGGCCCCGCCAGAGTGTCCACATCTCAGCAGACACCAGAAATCCAAGCGCATGTTCATTCTCCTGATTTGAAAATGTTGACAATGCAATTAAGAAAGCAACAGCATCCCATTGATCAGACGCAGCATGTCCACGGGCCACGCCTGACCTGCCAGCTGCCTCGTCATTAATCCAGCCTGGAGATTTCCAATTTAATCAGCATTAAGCATGTCATCCACCCACTCACTCATTATTTACAAGCACTCGGAGAGCATTCTGGGGCCATGTTCTCCTGAGTGCTGTTAGAACACGGGGACTCCTTTCACAAGACGTGAAACGCAGTTCCTGGTCTCAAATTGCTCGCCACTTAGCTCCAGAAACAAGGCAAATGAGGAAGGCCATGAGCAAACCCACAGATGTGCGGTCCCTTGGGGTCTGCATGAATCTTCGCTGCTGCAGGAGAAGGAAGGGAGTCAGGAGGCCCAAGGACACTCCAAGGATAGGCTTCTGCCTCCTTGTCACGAAATCCCGCCAGTGAGAACGAGGACTCGCAGTGTTCTCATGAGGCTAGCCAAGTCCAAGGGAAGATTGAACACACGGTCACTTCCAACACAATAGCAGCCCTCTGCACAGAGGCCTGTTTGAGGGGCAGTGGCAGCAATGGCTGGGGGTTTCGGGGGCTGTCACTTCTCAGCCGTCACTACGCCTTTCGTGACCATCTTAGGACTGTTTCAACCGCCAACAACACAGTCCGAAGTCAGATCAGCATAGGGGAAAGAAGAGACTTTATTGGCTTGTGGAACTGAGTGGTTGTGGAATAAAGCCACAGCTTCAGGTGTGGCTGGATCAAGCCTCAAATAATCCATCTTGCATGCTGTGCCTTCTCTCTGTGTCTGTGCTGGCCTTGTTATTGTCCCCTCAGCTCCAAGTGGTATCATCTCCACTGCCAGGAATCCCCGTGAAATGTGATGTTACCTCTTCCAAGGTTTTTGCCACAAGTCATGGGTCTGCTACAAGTGGACCGGGGCCTGATGCTCAAGCCCTCAGGTGGAGGGGACACGGTGACGGCACCCACGTCTGGCACCAGGGTGGGCTCGGCCAGCTCCTATATGGTCTGATGCAGGAGAAGGAGCAAGAGGCCCTTGGGACAGGTGGGAATGGAGGCAGAAGGTGCGAACACGGCTTGCATCCCCTGCAGCAAGGGTGAGTCCACTGCCCAGCACCAGACAGAGGTGCCACTTCACAAAGAAACATCCTCCTCTGACCTTGGGGAGGGAGAACAACAGGAAACCACAGGTGTCACTCCAGAGCGGAGTCAGAAGGAAGAGAACGTCTGCCATGACTAAGAGGCAGACACGCCAGGAGAACCGCACTTCACCCCTGGGTCCAGCCGACCAACCAACACTGACCCCATGCGGCCCCTGTGGGCAGAGAATGGGAGGCATGCGCCCCCATTGGTTCAGCTGAGAAACATCCCTAAATGCCAAGGACAGGTAAGGTCATGGGGGGGCCCCTTTGTCAGCCGCCCACCACGAGCTGAGTCCCTGCCCGGCCCACAGACTCGGTCAAAAAAGCAGGCACGTCGACTTGGGAACAGCAGCCGGACTCTACCTGTTTCACCACACATACGTGAACACACATGTGCGTGCACAGAGGCAGCTGTGACCTGAAGCCCCATTTGGCAGCCTCCCCACAGAGCGGTGACCAGCGACAACAGCTGGTTTCGGAAAGCGGGCTCCTGGGCATGTGGGCCAGCGTGGTGGTGGCGGTGGCGGTCTCCTCCGAATACCCGGGCCACGCTGTCCTAACGTCTTCCCGGGAGCCTCCCTGTGCGCGGCTGCACGGGTTTGCCTTCAACCCCGGGCAGGGCCCACAGCCTCGCGTCTGTCAGCACAGGCTGGGCCAGCTTCCACCAGTTTTGCCCTGAGAACGGAGACCACCAGTATCCACAGAACTTAGTCCACAGGCCAAAAACGGAGCCCACAGCTATAGAAGCGGCTTCGCACTCTGCTCCGGGAAGCCCCTGCCTGAGAAGACAGGGCGGTGAAACAATCCGCAGCTCCATGTTCGCTTCCGAGAACTCCTGGAAACTGGTTCGTGCAAAGAGGGCCTTGCTGCTCGGGGCATGGGGCCTGGGTTCCAGAACACCGAGGGCTCACCCGGAGCAGCACTCACTTTCAAAGTGACCGCACCCAGACTCCCTCCGAGCCCCTCACTCACTGGCCATGTGGTCCCCACACTGAAAGCCCCCGCCCCGCACCAGCTGGGCTCACACCCCAGGCTCTTCATCCCTCTCTGGCCTCGCCTTTCTGGATGGCAACTGGGAAACTCAGTGGGGGCATAGCCCACCACAGGAGGTAATAAAATCAGCTCTGCTGACATGGTGGCATGGGAGTCTCCAGAGATGGACGGGAGCCACCCAGTGGGGCATTTCTCGATGGTCCTACTTGGTTCTGCTTTGTGGGTGGACTGGCCCCTTCAGGTGCCCTGCCCGGACTCCCAGGTCTGCCAGGGTCAGGGTGGGCTGAGTGAATGAAAGCCACTGGCAGGAGAGTGGGGACAGGGAGAGAGGCCAGGGATCCCGTCCTCTCGCACGACAGCTGGGGTGGTCTCTCAGGCATCCGTGTGTCTTTCTTAATAGCAGCTCCCACGAGATAGGACAGAAACTGGCGTCTGGGAACCCTGTCCCCCCCCCCCGAGTCCCTTCAGCCTGGGAAACGGAGGGCTGTCTGCTGAGGCACTGCCACTAGACCTCTGAGACCAGGCGTGTTGAAGGAGGGTCCCCGGGGCAGGAAGGATGTGTCACGGACGAGGAAACAAGTCCAACAAGTGACTGAAATGCAGGCAGATGGAAAATCCATTTCTTTCTTATTTTCCATGGCTCTAAATGGAACATAATTGACTGTGTAAAGCAAAAATAATAACAATATAGTGTGGGTTTATAGCACATGTGAATGTGAAATAGATGACGTTAATAAAAAAGGAATTTTTATTAAGGCGTCGGAATACGCTGCGGGGCGGTTCTTACGGGGGCCCTTGACAGGGTGGTATTGTTGGAAATTAGATCGTGATTAATTCCTGCGGGCCCTGGGGCAGCCACCGCAGCGACTCCTTCATAGTGTAAATAATAGCCCAACGGTGGAGACAAAACACAATTATAAACAACATTCCATTAGCTGCAAACCACACCAAGCAGGGCAGGCACGATGGCCAAGGAGAACAGACAGCATGCAACCAGGAAGAGGGTACATTGTAACCGAGCCACGTATGAAATCATGTGATGAGTGAATTGCCTCGACACACCAACTAGAAAGCACAGAATGTAGGCATGGGCATAAAGCAAAGCCGGTCACGCATGTCTACCAGAGACACACCGGAAGTGCAGAGACCGTAGCTGGTGAGATACGAAAGGGCGGGGGAACACACCGACACCACGGAAAGACGGAAACAGCCACATGGACGTGGGGGGAAGGGTGTCACGCACAGCACAGTGTCGACAGTCAACAGCAGGGAGCTGCATGTGTGAAATCGGGTTTTTAATTAAATCCATCGGGGTGATCTGGGTGGACAGGATCACGCAGGTGTCAAGTGCACATTTCTATGCCACGTCACCTGTGTATTGAACTGCGTGCCCACCCCCCAAAGCCAAGTTATCCTGGAGCAGCTCCTCCGAGTCCTCCACGCCGTGAGGTGACGACACCAGTCACTGGGACCACTTCGCCACGCACACAGGTATCGAGTTGTGACATCCTACACCCAAAACTGACCCGCCGTTACGTGTCTGTCATATCTCAATAAAAATATGAGGGAAATGGCAAATAACCAATAATGCAATGGGAAAAAAAAAGACGGACTATCTGTTTATAAGGGAGTCGATCTGCCTTGAATACAAAATAATGAGTTTCTAAATGTGTGTGCAGCCAACAATAGAACTTCAAAATGCGCAGGACAGAAAGTCACAGAACTAAAAGAAGATACAGAAACACGTACAATTTTAGGGTGTTTCCTGTGATTTGGGGGCCACCACTTCCTATCTCGGTAGGGAAGGAACACACAGAGAGAAAGAGAGAAAAGGACCCAGTGAGAACCCAGAACTCGGACGGCCCTGCCCGCCAAGCGCCCTTGCCGGCGTCTCTGAGGCTCCCAGACCCCCACAGCAACACAATGCCCTTTTCAAAACCACAGGAGTATTAGCGAGATAGACCATGTTCTGGAACATAAAGAAATGCTCAAAAATGTAAATGCAGAATTAAGATTCCATAAGGTATGCTCTCTGACCAAACAGAGCTAAACCAGACATCAAAACCAGAAAGGTGTCGGGGAAAATCCTCCAATATCTCAAGAGCAGACAGCAAACATCTGAGGAGCCTGCCGGTCAAAGAGAAAGTCGCAGGGAAAGCAACTGTGAGTTGAATGAAAGGAAAGCACAGCGCGGAAGGCTGAGGGGTGGAGCTGAGACCGTCGAATGCTTATATTGGAAAAGAAGAAACGTCTCAGAAAATGCCCTAAGCTTCCACATGAAGACACTGCAGAGGAGGAAATGGAGCCCAGAGCCGCAAAAGGAAACGATGGAGTAGAAACCAATAACAATGAAAACAGAAAATGACGGAGAACAATATATGAAACTTGGAAGCCAGTTCTTTTTTTTTTTTTTAACTTTTTTTAGTGCCCTCATGTTGTTTTATTACAATTTTAAATTTTCTTAAGATTTTATTTATTTATCTTTAGAGGGGAAGGGAAGGAGAGAGGGAGAGAAACACCAATGTATGGCTGCCTCTCATGCATCCCCTGCTGGGAACTGGCCTGCAACCCAGGTATGCGCCCTGACTGGGAATTGAACCATGATCCCTTGGTTCATAGGCCTGCACTCAATCCACTGAGCTACACCAGCCAGGGCTGGAAGCCAGTTCTTTGAAGCTTGATAAAACTCTTAAGGCAGGTGGACCGAAAAACAAGAGATGAAAGGAACGTGCCACCGAGCACCGAAGTGAGATGCGGGGATGGTATCGCAGACCATGCGGCCACGAAAAGGCGAACAAACTTCATGAACGTGCTTCCCACAAAGTTAGCAAGTCAGATAAAACGAAGCCATTCATCAAAAGTCACACTCTACCAAAACACACTCAAGATAAAATAGTCCTAACACTATCAAACATAATTTGCAATTTAAAAGCTTCTGGAAAAAATCTCCAGACTCAGAGGGTTTCATCAGAAAATTTAAAGCACTGAACGAAGTGTGATCGAAGAATTTCTAGCCTCTTCCAGGAGCAGAACAGGTGAGGGCATGCCTCGTTGCATTTTACGAAGCCAGCATTGCCCTGACACCAAAAGCAGACAAAGACAGCACACAAAAGGAAATGGTAGAAAGGAGGCCAGTCACAGAACCCTTCACAAAATACTAGCAAAATCAAATGCAGCACGGTGGAAAGAGTTACGCCAGGACTGAGTCAGGTCTGCCCAGGAATACAGGGTGATTGATTCCATGTCTGAAAGTCACTGGAAGCCACAATACCAGCAGAACAACTAAGAAAAACCATGCAATCATGGCAATTAACACAGTAAGAGAATTGGACAAAGTTCAACATCTATTTAGCATAAAAACTCTTGGCAAGTTAGGACAAGAGAAGACCTTGCTCGTCTCTGGAAACAGCACCCGGAAGACACTGCAGCCCCGGGGTTGGTTTTGTGAAACAGGGAAGGGAGAGAAGGCGCGCTCACGGGGTCTCACTCAGCGTCACACGGGGCTTCTGGCCATGCAAAGGGAACAGGGAAGCTGCGTGCAGATTGGAAAGGGAGCAGTAAGATGGTATTCACCAACAGCATGGTTGTCCACATAAAACATCCCCAAGAGTCTACCAGAAACAAAACATCAAAAAGATGAGTGCGTTGAAGATGCAAGGTCAATCCAGAAACATCAGCTGTATTTCTATATAATTGCAATGAAGGCTGCAAATTCAAAGTTTAAAAAGAATACTATTCACAATGGCACCCGAAAACCTGGGGCACTTTGGTATGAATCTAAAGCACGTGTCTAGTACCTGTGTGCTGAAAACGATCGCACAGTGACGATAAAAATCAGAGAAAGCCTGAATAAACCATCAGAGGGACCTGTTCTGGATGAGAGAACTCACTGCCATTCAGGTGGCGGTTCTCTTATCGCAAAGGTATACTTCCTGCCAACTCGATGCGATCCCAATAAAAACCCGGAAGAATCTTTTTTTTTTTTTTTTTTTAGAAATCAATAAGCCAGTTCTAAAATTTATATTGCAAATCAAACAAACTATCAATAGAACAGCCAAAAATTTCTGAAAAAGAACCAACTTGGAGGGTTCGCAATACCTGATTTCAAGATTCATTATAAAGAACGGTCACCAAGACAGGGTGGCATCGGTGAGAAAGCAGACACATAGCTCAGGAGACAGAGGAGAGAGCCCAGGACGTGCCCAGCACTGACCATCAAATAATCCGGACAAAAACACGAGTCCAAGCCACTGCAGTAACTTATGCCGGAATGGCCGGGCATCTGTAGGCAACCAGCTGACACCCGACCCACATGTTGCACATACACAAAAAGTGACCCGAGTGGATCACAGGCCGAAGTGCGAGGCCCCAACTTGTCCAGCGTGCTTAGAAGAACACAGTGAAGAAAAACTCTGTCACCCTTCCGCTGGCAAAGGTTTCTAAGAGACATGAAAGCAATTTTTGCAAATGAAAAAAGGTAAATTGGACTTCATCAAAACAAATCAGTCTGCTCTGACAGAAATCTGGGAAAAGAAGTGGCATAGGTTAGAATGAGAAAAGCTATTTCCAAATCATGTCTGTGGTGACAGAGTTGTATGCAAGGTATACAAATATCCTCAAAACTGAGTAAGAGACAAGCAAAATGAGTTACCCATTTTCAAATCACCGAGGACTGAAGCAGATACTTTATGCAAGAAGACAGGCAGATGGCAGAGAAGCCCCGAACAAGTGCTTGGCATCATTAGTGATTAGGGAGACACACATAAGGCCACCGGAGAGACCATTGCATGTGCACCGAAACGGCAACAATAGAACCGCACCGTGGAACTAGCGATGGCTGGCAAGGCCACGGACAGCTGTGGCACCCTTCCCCCCCCCTGCCCCGATGCTGGCACGGACGCCATGGGGCTCGGCCACTTCCCAAAAGAGCAGGGCAGTTTCTTACTACATTAAATGGGCCCTTACCACATGACCCAGAAAGCTCATCCCCGCGTGTCCACCCACAGAGATGAACACACACGTTCGCACCAAAACACGCCCACACAGGCTTCTGAGTGGCTTTAGTCATAGAAGCCAAACTGCCATTAACTCTGCTGTCTCTCATCTGGCGACGGGATAAGGAAACTCCATCCATCCCATGTCACTGAGCTCCCTTTAAAAAAAAAAACAAAACAAAAAGCAGCTCCTGGCCTACCCGGCAACAAATGCGTTATGCTGAGGGAAAAAGCCTAATTGGAAGGCTATGTGCTGTAGGACTCCGCTGATGGAATGTTCTGGAAAAAGCAAACTATAGATACAGGCAACAGATCAAGGGCCTAGGGTACAAGAAAATATCGGGGATGGAATGTCCTGTATCTTGATCGAGACAAGGGTTACGAGACCAGGTGCAGTTGTCAGAATGCGCCCAACTGTGCAAGAAAGAGGTGGCTTCTGCCCCATTCCAATTCGACTCAACTGGACTGACACCCACCCTCCAAAAGACCTTCTTGGGTGACTCCAACGGGCCGCCAGGGCCCAGACCGGATGCTTTACCTCTTCTTCACCGAGAGACAGATGCCTTCCTCTGGGAGCTGTGTGCCATGGTTCTCAGCCTTGACTTCCCAGCAGAATCACTCGGTGGGGCTTTCGAAGCCACAAGCTCCTGGTCTGCCCCCCAGTGATGCTGACCTCCTGGGTCTGCTCCAGCACAGGAAGGCTGAGTCTGGACAGGTGTCTGCTGTGCAGCCAGACTGGGAACGATTCTAAAGACAGTGGTCCTTCTCCCTGAATGGGGTCTCAGCTGGTTGGAGGGTTGTCCCGTGCACCAAAAGGGGGAGGGTTTGAGTCCCAGTCAAGGCACATCCCTGGGCTGTGGGTTCAATTCCCAGGCCGGGTGCTTGTGGGAAGCCACTGATCAGTTTCTCTCTCACATCAATGTTTCTCTCCCTCCCTACCTCCCTCCATTTCTTCCTCTCTCTCTAAAAATCAAGAAGCATAGATACTCAGATGAGAGTTAAAAAAAAAAAAAAGACTGGTATTTTCAGAGTATTGTTCCTGTCTTCCTAAGAGAAAACTTTTTACACTATACACCCATTTGCACATTTCAAAATTGACATCTAATATGTTTCATCTGTTTCAATAGTTGCTAAGCATAAAGTTTCTGGCACATTGTAAATCTTGACATTTAAAATTAAATGGTTACATCACTCTTTTAAATGTATCCCTTGGAATTATAAATAACAGAATGACTTGACACCCACTACCATCCATTTATACAATCCGCTAAAAGCTCTTCATTAACAATCAGAAATGTTACGTTGTTCTTTTCCTCCTGAATTTATATTTCCAATCTGCTGCCCTCACAGAATTCTATCCTAACTCCTAATATACTTTTAATCTTGAAATTGATGTATCCTTCTTCCTTTTATACCTTCTCACAATGAAAATGTGTGTGTACATACTGAGCTATTTTTTCTTTCTTTTCACTGTCAGATTCTCTGTAGTCAAAAATCTCTTCAAGTTGGCATTATTACAACTACGATGGCTACGCAACCAAAGCAACGCCCCTATATCACCCATTGTTTAAAATGACTTTTTAAATAACAGGTAACTCTCTTTGGGTAGGTGTGCCTCTTCATGAGCTGGCTGTGGGGAGTGTGAGGATGCCAGGGCTGAAGGAGTCACCTGCTTGTGCTGTCAGGAACCATGGAGGTTTTAGCACCGGGGCAAAATGAATCCTCCTGACACTAGGGGGATGAGAGGCACTTTTCTACTGTGAAATCAAAGGTTTGTGTGCGTGTGTGAGAGAGAGAGAGAGAGGTGGGGGGGGGGGGAGAAGGAAAGGGCAATGGGAAACCAGATCAAGTTTAGGAGCAAAAACGTGCCAGAGGTGAGGATCTGTGTGCTCGGTCCCCAAAGACGTCTCCACGCACACACCCCGGGGGCCGCGGGCAGGATCCCCTACTCGTGGGTCCTGGACCCCCACTGTGCCCAAAACACCAGCAACATAAAGGCAAAGCTTTACACAAGAACAAGCAGCGCCTCAATGTCACATAGCAGGACCCGCATGGACGGGGACCTGGGCCCCCAGAGCGCGCCCCGATGGGGGAGGGCCTCCGGCTCAGGAACGCCGGGCCCCTGTCTGCATCTCCTGCCTGCACTCTGCCCAAGACCCGAGCCGGAGAGCGGCTCTTCTGCTGTGAGAGGCACAGAGGCTCGAGCCCAGGGACTGGAGGCGAAGCACAGTGGGACCCAGGGTGGCCACAGCTAGAGAAGGACTGTGTCGTCACCTCTCAGGGGGCAAGAGCAGCTGCTCAGCACCCACCAGGGACCAACATCACTGCTGGCCACCACGCAGGAGGAGCAGGGAAATCCACAATTTTATGAGAATCTCCTGATTTCGAAATATGGACAAGCCACCGCTGTGGGGGCCACCGGACCAGTGTGGGGGCCACATGCACATGCCTGTCAATCAAATTCCAGTCATATGACGGCCAGTGCAAAGCCTCTTCCTTCTCTGTCTGTGAAGATGTATTCGCATCACAACAACATGATTTCTTAGACATCCTTTAGTGCCTCGAGGCCGGAGTCTCATTTAAACTGTGACAGAATCGTGGCAATGTCCTCTTCCCACCAATAATCTGGCTGCCCATCCAGGCTGTTCCAGGAACGGGACTTCAGACGAAAGTGTGGCATCTGGCCCCAGCACTCCCTGCTGCCCTGGTCCTTCCCACGGCTGCAACATTAGGCCGTCTCTAAGAGCAGAATGTCTTGAAAAATGGTTTTCCACGTGGGCTGTAAGGTCACATTTGTCTGAACTGCAGGAAAACCAACTCCCTGACACGTACCCGCTAGTTAAGAAAACCAAGCAGAACGCTTGAGTTCTCGGGGTCACTTATGCGGGGGTGGGGCAGGGAGGGACTCATCTGCCAGCTGCCTCTGTGCAGCTGTGCAGCGAATTCTGTCCCCCTTCCTTATGGCTGATCCTGCTCCCCTGAAAATGTAAGTCGTACAAGTGGACCCGTCCTCTCCCCCTTTGAACGGAACCCTCTGTGGTTTCCCTGACACCACGTTTCAAAGTCCTTAATGCTTGTAAATCAAACACACTGCTGTGTGCTGACAGCTGGCGGCACGGACACCCACTCACTCCCACTGCGCGTGGCTGCAGCTCTCATCAGGGTCTCTGTCCGGTGACAGCACAGAAAACAAAGCTTCCGCCGCATCTGAATAGACGGTCCAAGGAGTGGTGGCTGCTGGGACAGGCACAGCCGTGTCCTGATGGCTGTCACCTGAGCGGGAACAGGAAGCTCCCTCCGTGGTGAAATCTCAGCGGACATGGGACTGAGCGTCCCTTAGGGCCAACATCGCAGCAACCCAAAGAGCGGATGCTGCTGTCTGACTGACTGTCCAGCATCCACTGGCCGCTGCGTGGTCATAGTGCTCCACCGTGTTTTGTTTTGTCCCCTCGTTTTCCTGTCGGATGGCTTTGGCGGTGCCCATGCCAGGCTCCTGGGCCATCGCCTGAGCCCACCGGCCAGAGCCTGTGACTCTCCCATCATCCAGGGCACAAGGGCTGGTTCCAGGAGGCCCATGGAGCTCTGCAGTCTAGAGGAGGCAGGTCCAGAACTTTAATGGAACTCTTAAGAGAACTGCTCTTTATTTTTACTGAGTGTATAGCAAAAAGATGTAATTCTGAGCTGAGGAAGTCTCTTGCCCAAATGAGGGACACTGTGCCTAAGAACAGAACCAAGATGGTAAAAGAGAAGCGAAGAGAGTCCAGGTCCCTTGGGCATCCCATGAGCACCTGGATCGAGCCTTGCCTGATGCTAGCATTGCCTGCAGAATTCCAGCTACGTGAACCGATACAGTTCCTCTTCCCTCTGGGCAGACTTGTGTTCTCAGCAGATACACATTTCCTGGTCTTCCCGGTGGTTAGGTGGACACCCTGCTTCTAGGGGCTGGTCAGCAGGCCGCAGGTACGAGAATGGAGCCCTTTCCCAGTGCGGGCCTTCCATGTGCCCACGAGTTCCCCTTCACCAACCTGCCACCACTTGGGGCTTTTACCCGACGGACAGCTTAGATCCCATGATTACATCCCGAGCAGAATGTAGAGCAGCGAACAGTCCAGACAGGGGCGTCCGAATTCAGGCTCTGCCAGCTTTGGGGTTGTGAGGTCTTGGCCAAATTACTTAACTTCCCCGAGCCATACTTTCCACAAGTATAGATTGAGATTAATAACAAAACCTACCCACCGGGTTTATCTGCAAATTCATGAAAATCGTTTTTATCCATCATTCAGCCTGGCACCTGACACACAATTGTTACTCAAAAAAATAATAGTGAGCGATTACTATTACTGACCAAACTATTGCCACAGTCTGATTACTGAGGGAGAAAACAGCATCTCACACCGCTTCACTGCCGGGCAAAGGAATGTTCAGCAGCCGGCCAGTCTCCAGCACTCCTCACAACTCGCGGAGCCCCCGCTGCTCCTCCTCCTGGGCGCCTGACCGCACCTCTGCCGGGGCGGGGCAGACCCAACTCCCCTCCCTGCGAACCCCGCCCGTCCGTGAGAGGAGGTGGTGCTGCCTCACGCGCTCGGTCACAGGCCCACGAGCCTGGTTCTTCCCCACACACCACAGCCGGAATCGAAACCTCACTTTCCTTCCTCTGCGGTGGCCAGGGCTGTAAGGAGAGGACCATGCCCACTTGGGGTTTTCTCACCACTGCATTCACCGCGGCCAGCAGGGCATTGGTGCCCAGAGGCGGTTACTTTGAAATAGCAAAGGAAGGAGGACAAGGAGGCCTGAACAGGAAAGGAACGGGGGCTGCTCGGGGAACAATGGGGGGTTGAACTTGCCACCTAAAACCATGGACCTGCAGTTGGTGGCACCTGGCAGTCTTGAATAACGACTGGCAGCAAACTCCCTGCTCCAAGGACACTCAAACACCTCCCTGACCTGGTGTCCTTGGCACTCAGAAAGAGTCCCTGCAGAGCTCCATGTGCGCGGAAGGCATGCGGCCTTCAACACTGGAGATCAGACAGATGGATGAATGGATGGATGGATGATGGATGGATGGGTGGATGGATGGATGATGGATGGATGGATGATGGATGGGTGGATGGATGGATGGATGATGGATGGATGGGTGGATGGATGGATGGATGATGGATGGATGATGGATGATGGATGGGTGGATGGATGGGTGGATGGATGGATGGATGATGGATGGATGATGGATGATGGATGGGTGGATGGATGGATGGATGGATGGATGCATGGATGGTGGATGGATGATGGATGGATGGACGATGGATGAATGGATGGATGGAGAATGACCAGTTGATAAATGAATAAATGGGTAAATGTATAAATGAAATAAAAATACATAGTATAGATTTCTACAATAAAGTATTTTTGGACTTTCTGTTTTGTCTTTCATTTTTTCTTCACTTTCAAAAGGGAACTAAATAAAACAGATGCTCATACTTGGAATTCTACCTTTCCATACACATACTGTATAAAAATCATTTATTATTTAACTCTTTCAGAGAAAATGAAACCTAAAGGGTCTCACCTTCTCCAGCCTGGGACGCCGGCAGGATTCAAGTATAAGCTATAAAGTCTCCCTCCCTCTCCTCACACACCCCTCCAATGTGCTCCCCTCAGGTCTCCCTTCCTCCCTGGGCAGCCCGACAGGCTGTCGGCGTCAGCGGGAGGCAGAGCCCCTACCCACCCAGCACCCCAGGAGATGCCGCTCCACCGCAGAGGCCCCTCTGGCCTCAGAGGGCAGCTGCTGATGTGGAGACACTAGCCAGAGGGTGTCCCAGGAAACGGCTGCTCGGGCCGCTCCCCGCGTGGGCCGGACGAAGCGGAGCACCCGGCCAGCCTGGCCGCGGCTCTCCCAGGACCCAGGCCTCTGGACCCGCTTTTCACCGGCACTGGCAAGCGTGTGTGGCTCTGGGAGATGCGGGTGCGGGGCAGGAACAACCCTGTACCACGGGCTGAGCGTTCCAGCAGCGCCTGGCCCCCGGCCCAGCCTGGCCTCCTCATCTGTCTTCTCAGCCAATCCCGTGAAGGGCGGGGACTCCGGGCACTGGAACACACCGTGACACGAACACACCACGTTCCCAGCAGGGGCTGGTCCCGGCCCCGAGGCCCCACTGTGCGCTCTCCCCGGGAAACGTGGCTGGTCAAACCGTTTGTCTCCTCAGCCCCTTCCTGGGTCCCGAGGGACAGAAGTGTGAGCTGTGGCACTTTCTTTCTATTTCCTTTTCAGAAGGTCTGTAAGAGGCAGGTTTGATCCCCTTCCGAGCAGCCATCACTTCCTTGAAGACAGGTCAGGTTCAAGGACATTCGCCTGGTCTGAAAATGTGCAGTTTTGTTCATTCAGAGATTCATATTTGGAAATAACTAAGGCTATACAGTAAAAATATAATAATAATAATGTGCCAAAGCAGATATTCAATGTTTGGCAAGAGAAAGAGTCTCCATCCTTCCAAAATGCCAGGCCTTTGGGATTCTGCGTGTGGGTGCACGTGTATGTATCCATTTGCTTTCAATCAAAACGCTTTCACATACGCTCCATGTTTGAGTTCAGGCCGGATGAGGGCAGGCAGGTGGCCAAAGGACCTGAGAGCGGAGAGGAGCTGAATACAGTGCAGAGAGGACCAAGGTGAGCAGGCATCTCGGAACCCTGTCTGCGGCGCCATGACGGGCACAAGCGGACAGCATGCGGCGTGCCGGGTTCTTCCAGCTCTGGAGCAAGTGGCATGTGACCAGGGACTGACCGACCCCTGCACACGGAGCTGCGCGAAGTTCTCCGAGCTCGACAGGCACCAGGTGGCCCGTGCTGGGCATCAACATCGTTCCCCACGCTCAGACCCCCGGACTACAGGGCACTTCCTTCTGCGGGGGACACTGTCGGGGCCTCCACCTGAAAACACCCGCCAGCGCAGGGGAAACGCCATTCTCCTCACCACTCTCCATCAAAGAGAGAAATCAGCCCATGGCGGAGAACACACCACCGTCCAGTCACAGCGAGGAAGCAACTCCGTCCCCTTGTTCGTGAACACGGAGACGCCTGCTGCCGTGACAAAGCTGTATGACAACCAGGGACAGCACACCTCGGGCCCTGCGTGTGGCTGCTGGGGTTTCCCACCTTCGTGCCTGCCCAGGTCAGACCATAGGCCTTTTCCTCAGTGCCTTGCGCACACCGAAAATCCGAGGCTCCGTCAGAGGCTCGCCCTTCTCATTCACAACCAGGAGACCGGGCATCACCACTGCGCTGCGGAAGGCAGCCGAGTTACAGGGTCTGCAGGTCCCCCTTCCTACCGGGCCAGTGAGCAGTCTACGTCCACTGCCAGGTCCAAGGCACTACAGCCCCAGTGACTCCAAGAGAGAGCAGAGAGAACGGAAAATCCCTGTACTTAACAGGCTCCATGCCTGAGCCCAGGCTTTGAAGTTGATGAGAGAGAGCTTTCATCCAGAAAATCTCAGAAAAATCTGTTCACAGGAATTTGGGGGCACACACACTGGGGACTGCGAAGAATCTCCACTTTACTCCTAAAATATTTCTCTGTGGAAAAGAGGCACTCAGTGGGGCGGGGGAAGGGGAGAGGACCATGAACCCTTGAAGAGTCCCCGTCAATAGCGACAAGGCATTGCTGGTCCCCTGTCAGACGGGGCCTTCGAGGAAGAGCAGGGAGGCGAAGAAGGAGTCCCCCTGTCTGCACAGCGTGGGGTCAGGGCCCTGCTGCGGCATCTCAGGTGGCACGTTAGGGTGGGCCAACCTGCCCGGACGCTGGCGGGGGACAGGCAGCCATAGGAGGCCGGAGGCCAGGACCTGCGCAGAAGGAGCCCAGCAGCGCGCGTTTGCAGCATCGGGGAAGCCTCGCTCAGGAGCACCACTGCACGGGGCTGCTTCGCGGTTCTGACCTAGAAGTCAGCGCCCGCGGAGGCGTCCGGCCCACTCGCAGGGGCCCCCCCTCCGCTCCTCCAGTCCCGCTCCCACATCCAGCTCCACCCGCCCAGCGCCTGCCGCCCCTCTCCGGGGTTCTCCACAGCCCCCTGCGCACCGAAACGCTTTCGGTGGACAGGACTGAAGTCCCCGCCATCCCTCCGCGGTCTCCTCGAGGGCCTCCTAGGCCAGTCCTCCGGGTAGGCACCTGCCGCAAAGGGGACGCCACGGATCTCGGCGGCCGCACGCGCTCGTGCACACGCGCGCACACACGCGTACTCCGCACACCCACGCCCTCTGTCCCAGCCACCCCCGGTCACGCACATACTCCCACGCACTGACTCCCGGCAAAGTTAGTCCCCGGGCCGGAGGTAGCGCGGCGTCCCCTCACCTTTGGAAAATAGGGCGGCCAGGCTGATGAGCACGGGGGACCAACGGTGCCACAGCGTCCGCATCTCAGACGGGCACATCCTGGAGACAGCGAAGCAGGTCCTCCGCTCCCCGGCGCCGTCTGGGCGAAGAAGACACAGTCGCCGAGGCCCTGGAGGTCGGCGAGGGGCTGCGCGGCCAGGGAGTGCGCGGCTAAGGGCGCCAACAGCCGCGGGGCCCTGCGCGCCCCTCTCGCGGGTCCATGGCCTGCTGGGGTTGACCGCCGCGCCTCTCCGGAGTTGCCCTCCCGAGTCCGGGGCGCGCAGGCAAACCCCACCCCCTCACACCCCCACCGGGATATTTTTACTTTAATCCACGCGGATTTGGTCCCTTCCTGTTGACCTGAGCGTGGACTGGCCCGCAGTTGGCCCAAAAAGGGCGGCTCTGGGAGCGCGGGGACGCGGGCTGGCGGGCTAGCGCGCGCGGGCGGCTGGGCGGCGGGGCTGCGGCGCCCCGGGCACGGGCGGAGGCGGCGCGGGGGGCCCGGGCCGAGGAACCGGGCGCGCGGGGCGGCGCGGGGCGCGCTGGCGCACGGCCCCCATCCTGCCCGGCCTCGCCCGGGGGATCGCGCACGCCCGCGCCGAAGTTTCGCGGCCGCGGCCCCCTGCGCCGCCCAGTCCAGCCCGGCAGGCGGGCCCCAGGCGAGCAGGACTCACGGCAGGCGGCGGAGACGCGGAGCGCTGGCCCGAGGAGGAAGACCCGCCACTCAGCGGAGACTGCATCCGCTCGGAGGCGAGCGCCACAGTGCCCCGCGCGGGATCCGAGCTTTGCCTGGAAATTGGCCTTTTGGAGGAAAAAAAAAAAAAAAAGCCCCACCCTTTCAGAGTGACAGCTGCGAGCCCCAATCCGCAAAGTGAATCCCACCTCCCCTGTTCTGCCCTGCACCCTCCCTCTCCCGCACTCTCCCCACCAGCGCGGATGGGAGGGGCTGCTGGGAGGCTGAGGGACACCTGTCCAGCTCGGAGGAGCTCCCAACAGGTGTCCAGATGGTCAGGTGCCTCCCCTTCTCCCTCAAACCCCAAGCTGCACAGCAAGTCGGCCGGCCTGGGGGTGTCTAAGTGTCTAAGGAAGGCTCCTGGCCTATCAGTGACCCCAAAGATCGCTGCCCTGGGGCTCCTCCTCCTGCACTGGACAGTCCCCAACAATCATTAGCAGAACCTCTGACCCCTGACGTGCTATCCTGAGAGCCAGGCTGACCCCACCCCCAGTCCATCCCGGAATGACCCCCAAGTCGGTGATCCTGAAAGAATTCCGAGTTGCCCCCCAAGGCCCATTTGGAACTGAGGGCGGCTCCCTTAGGCGCCTGGGAGGCCTTAGAGAAAATGGAAGAGGAGGCTGCCCATCTGCACCTGCCTGTCCCTCATTCTTGGGCAGACACCAGCATCGCTGGGCATACCCTGGGGTTGCAGCCCAAGGTCTCTGTTCAGAGTGCGGCTTTGGAAGAACCAGATCAAAACCCAGAGCCAGCGAGAGCATCTGGGTATCTAAAGTAAATAGTGTCACCCAACCCCAACAACGACGGACCGGCCCAGTGCAGCACATCTACCTCAGTCGGTGCAAATGGGCCATCACCCCACCACGGGGGTTGGGCAGGGGGGAAGGAGGTGCTTCACTGGCTGCACCTGTGATGGCAAAATGTGTGTGTGTGTGTGTGTGTGTGTGTGTGTGTGTGTGTGTGTATCTTGAAGATCTAAGAGTTTCTAGCTTGCACAACTTCAAGGAAGATCTGAAACACAAGATCTGCTCTACAGGGGCCTCTCTCAAGTTTCCGTCCGAGACGGAGCCCCTTGTTTATTATTGGTTTACTTTTCTGAGTGTATGTATGTTGTCTTTCTGTGTTTCTTTGATTTCTTAAACTTCTGCCTATTCTCTGGTTATTTCCCCTAAAATTCTCCAGTGTGAATGCGGCACAGAACCGAAGCGATCGCAGGGCAAGGTCCCCCTGAGGCCTGAGCAAGCACCCAGCTCTCTCAGGAGGCACCTGAGAAGCCGAGCGTTGAGCGGCTGGAGCCTCCCCAGTCTGCACCCCCGCCAAGTCCCAGTGAGGGACACAGGCGCCGGCCTGTCCGCGCCGGGCAGCCTGAGGTCTGCCGCTTGCGCACCTTCACCTGGCCTCTCGGCCCCTTCATGCCGCATCGCCAGTAAATGCCAACCCCAGGTTGCCAGTGTACTGTAAAACTGAGTCTATTATGAAAACGCTTCCAAATTTATCGACTAGAAATTAATGTCCCCTGTTCTTTATAAAAACCATCACTTTATGTTTTCTGAATCAAACGGAGATCTTTTTTTCCCAGAATTGCAATCATTAGAGGCCTTGTGGGGGTGGAAGGGGCAGGAATGTCGTTGCCAGAGATTCCCCCTCGGCATTCTCCAGAGGGAAGGCGGTGGACAGGTCCCAGCAGCTCCTGAAATGTTCTCCAGTGTCCCCATTGCGCACAGTCGGCTGGATGGTTTTTCCCGCTGTTTGGGGTGGAAGCTTTTGGGGGGAGCTGCAACTCCAGATGCCTGATTGGAGGCTAAAGGAAGCCAGAAGTGTGGTTCCTCGCTCCCCGCTGTCCAGCCTGCAGCTCCAGCTGCAGCATCTGGTCGTTACTGCATAATTTGCACGGCTAATCTTGGGTGGGGGCGTTGCCGAGGCCTGCTGGCCGGTCCTGAGCTGTATCCCTTGCCCTGGGACAGCTTCCCACCAAGAGCGCTGGCCCCATCTCTCTCAAGTTGATTGTAAGAAATCTGCTGTCCTCCAAAAATGTGTTTCTTCTGCAGGGCCATAAATCAATTTGGAAGCTTGATTGTGTCAGTAATTAAATAGCACTAATTGGTCGTGCTGCGTACGGTAGGCTCTCTACAGGCCGTCGGGGTCGCTGTCTTGTGATAACACAAACGTTCCACACAGCAGCTTCTGGAACTGCCAGCTCCGTCCAGGCGCTGGTGGTGTGGGGAGGAGCCTGCTGGCCTTCATGCCTGCAGCGGGAGGGGTGCTGTCAGGTGTTGGCTAAAACCCACTTCCTTCACCTGCTAGACACGCAGCCCCAGAAGGCAGAGGGGCCGGGCCACAGCTGAGTGACTCTGGGGAGGGTGGAGAAGTCAAGGGCATGGGTAGGAGACAGATGCAGACATCCTTGGGAGACCGAAGTCAGGAGACAGGTCGCAGGAGCTCATTCACAGGAGAGCTCTTGATATCCCGGGAGCACCCAGGAAGCAGGGGCAGAGGGTGGTCGCATCTGGCAAAGGCAGCAGCCCCCCATGTCCCTCCTTCCCTGGACTCACCACACAGGCCCTCTGTGTGGCCACACTTGCCAAGGAGGCTGGTGAGCCAATAATCATCGCCAGCCTGGTGCAGGGACCTCCGGGGACCACCCAGCTCAGCCAGAGGTGTCCTGCGGTCGGTGCCCTGGGGCACATGTGGAGCCGGCTCCGCTCTCCTCTCATTTCTGGGCTCTCATCTCCGCTCCGGCTTCAGCTGCCTCTTCTCATGAGTGTCCACTGTGCAGCCTCAGTACTGTCTACTCCCTCCAGGGCAGAAAACAGGGTGGGGGGAGCTGATAAGAAAGGGTGTCCAGGCCGGGGCTGGAAACTGTTGGACAGGTGTCACACTGCTGCTGGCCATGCCTGTTTGGACCATCTGCCTCTGTGACCAGTAAAAGCCACCACTTCGCAGTCCAGGGGCAGGAGGTGGGCCTGCCGCTGCGGGGGTGGGGGGAGGGAGTGCTGTCAGCACAGGCAGGAGGAGATGGGGGTCCCCTGATGCCCCAGAGCCCGGTGTCATCCAGGCCTGGCTCCTGAAGAGCCTGCTTCCCAGTCCTGTCCCCAAACACGTTTGCGGGGGTGGAGGGGGGACGCCCAGGGGGGCCGTCCTGCCTGGAGGGGCTCCCAGGGGCTGCTGAGCAGGAGGCTTGTCCTGCATGCTGCAGAGTTCACCAGCATCACAGGGAAGAACAGCAGAGAGGCCATAACCTGTGAACCTGAATGGCCGTAGGAGCCAGAATGGGAGGGCGTTTCCGGTGGCTCAGCTGGGCAGTTGCTGGCAGGTGCTTCGGGGATGAAGACATGGAAACGATGGGGATGGCTCTGGATTGGAGGAACTCTCCTGCTTCCTCCTCGTATTAGAAGTCCACGAGGACACTCCACGTGCAGACACTCAGATTCTCCAGGAAGGCCGGCTTCCCATGACAGCAGACTTCTCTGCGTGGGGCTTCCTGCGGGGGCCCCTGGTCTGCTCACAGCCCTGCTGGTCCCACTGGAGGGGAGGCCACACGGTCTCATCAAACGCCTTCTGAAAGATTCCTCCGAATGATCCTTAAATGCCAGACTTTCGTGTTCTCAAAAGAGCCAGTTGCCAGCCAATTGACTTGGACGCATAGCAGGGGCGAGGTCCCCCCACCAAGGACCAGCAGCGGATGGGCCCTAGCGAGCTCTGCACGACGGAAGGGAAGACAGTGCGGCCTGGTGCTGCAGTTTAAAGCCCATTTTTAAATTGCTGCCCCGAGGCAGGAGAACGTGGGGCGAGCCGGTGCCCCCGCCCCCCCCGCGACCTTCCTTTTGCAGGGGCGGGAGTACACGAGGCCCGCACGGACGCTCGCCCGGCGCAACGCGCCGCATCTGTGGTCCTGCAGTGACCTCTAGTGGCGAGCAGGGCACAGCGCAAGCCAAGAAGAAATGAGTGGGCCCCTCTCTCCGGAGCCCAGGAGCCCGGGTTGTCACGTTTTAACTAGACTACGTTTTAAAAGCGAGACGTGTTTCCTTTCACATTGTCTAACAAACGGAGCTAGTGGCCAAGGCCGTGCGTTTTAACTGAGGAAGCCCTGCGGTTGGGCCGGTGAAATGAGAGCACTGGGTGTCCCCAGTTATCATCCAGCTGCTAAAAACACACAAATAAAAGCATCACAACAGGACCTACAAATGAAAGGAAGCAAGCCTCTAGCTGCCCGCGCCCCCCCTCCGACCCCAGCAGCCTCGGTGACACATGAACTGTTGCTGTTCCTTAAAACCTGCCAGGCTGTGGATCTGCTTTGAACCAGCACCACCCCGTGTCGATGGTTCCGATGAACTTTCTCCAAGCCAGGGGTGCTGGCAGGGTCCCCATGTCCTCGTGACCTTTGTCCCCTGCTCCCCAGGACACCCCAGGGCCCAGAGGTGAGGTGAAAGTGCTGGCTCTTAACAGGCACTCAGTGCCGTATGAGAAAGGGCTCTGCGCTGGGAGCCCCTGCCCTGCTCTGGAAGAAGAGAATTTTACGTGTTCGAAGAAATTCTGGAAAACGTAAGTCAGCTCTTGTCACTTCTTAGCCCCACCCCCTGCCATGGGTCCCACCTCGCTCAGTGAAAAGCCGAAGTCCCCACCACGCCCCACAATGCCCCCTGGGGGCTGCCTCCCCTGCGTGCAGTGGGGCCCCCGCCTCCTGGGGTTCAGCCCGCACGCCGCCACCCCAGGCACACATGTCACCCCCAGTGCAGACGGTCCCCTCTGCCTGGAGCGCCCTTCCAACCGCGCCCTCCCTTCCTTCGTTCTGGTCTCCACCCAGCATCACACACCCGCCATCCCGCACAGGAACTGAAATAGCAGCCCGGCCGCTCTCCCTGCTCATGTCCTGGTCATGTTTCATGTCCTCCCTCAACACGGAGACACAATGCCGTCCAGTGTCCCTCCCCCACCTGGATGACAAGCCCCCAGGACCAACAGTTTTGTCTACTCGTCTGTCCCTCCATTCTTACTGCCCAGAACACGGCAGAATAATGTCCTCAGTACATTGAAACTAATTTGTTTTAAAGTAAGTTGGTGAATTAATGACACTTCCCGCACCACCCTGCCTCCCCTGGTCTGGGAGAGAGTGTGCTCCCGTCCTGTTTGAGTGGGATGTGGCTGGGATGTCATTTACCTGCTGTGTGTTGGAACAACTGGCCCACTGAATGAACATAACTCAGGCTGGCATCCATCTCACTGGTGGGGAAACTGAGGCTGGGAGCAGCCACGTGACCTGCCTTGGATTGTATTTTCTCCGGGTGGGGGAGCTAACTCACAACAACTGGGTTTTTCCCTGCTCTCCCGTCCACCCAATGCTGTCTAAGGCAGAGAAACTTCTGCTGGAATTTGAATGAACAGCTGTATGACCTTGGCTAAGTGACTTGCCCTCTCTGAGCCTCTGTTTCCTCGCCTTAAAAAAATGTAGAATACCCTATGGTCTAACTTTCTGGGCTGTTATGGAACTGATTGAGGGCGCACATTTAAGCACCAGAATGAAGTCAGCATTTTAGAAGATCAGTGTCGTTAGTGACTATTTCCTAGAGGGATGGAAAAGCATTTTTCAATATGTTGTGTTTTTTCTTTTCCAGTTCCTGATCTGACTACCCACATGATTTAGGGGTCCCTGCCAGGTCGAGGCCAGGAGCAGATGTTACATTGTCTCCACGAGGTTCGGAGTCAGAATCGGAAGCAGCAGTCTTGTCGGTTCCCCGATCTCTGAAGCCACCCAAATCAACAAGCCGCAGAGACGGCGTCCGCCAGCCAGCAGCTTCCTTCACCTGCCGGTGGGTTTAAAATAAGAGCCATGCTCCTCTCTGTCCTTAAAGATTTTCTTTTCTGCATAAAAATCTCCAAGGCCTGGGCAAAGGAAAAGAATAAAAACAGCCCAGCAGACAGCCTCCGCAATGGCAAGTTCTGGAAGGTGAAGCGTCTGCAGGTGGAGGGCCTGTGTGTTCACTCTCGCTCGGGCGCACGCTGCCGGGAAAACGCTGACTGGGCAGAAGCTGCTCCATTGTGTCGTTCCCAGTTTCGTACTTGAGTTGTTGCACCTCCGAGTTCAAGTTGAGTGCCAGACTTGCCATTTAAAATGGTATAATTTTTGCAGCGTGGCAGGAAGCCGGGGCAGCTCCCCTGGCGGGGAGACGGGAGACAGCCCCCTCTGCAGAGAGCCAGGCGGGCCCACACCCGTGATCGGTGTCAGACGGCGCAGTCCCGGAGTTAGAGGTGACGTTCACTTTCAAGGTCAGTGAGGAGGCCGGTTCCCTCCCCCTCCTCCCCAGCACCCTGCCCGCGGCCCTGTGCTAACATCGGTAACTCATTCACCCGATAACGCCCATCGCTCCCCAGCGTCTTCCAGACACACGTCCCTTACAGACAGACCAGAGGACGTCGTTTTGCAAAGATGGCTGCAGGGATGTCTCCCCATCAGGGGCTCTTCCCAGCATGGGCTCAACACCCTCGGGGCCCAGCCACGGTGCCCAGGTTGGAGGTGGGGCGCAGTCCTGGTCTCAAGTCCTCCAGCTGAGCCCCCCCCCCGCCACGTGAGTATAGAAGCCTTCAGGTGACGCCAGGTCCCCGCCATAGCGTCACCTCCCTGCTTCCAGGCTAAGCAAAGCCCCAGTCAGCGTGAAGGAGAGCCCACCTACCCCCACCGGGTGAATTCCCGGACTGTAACACCGGTGGCCCCCAAATAAGACGGCTGCTGTTTTACAGCATGGAGGGTGGGTGGTTTGGGAGGCAGGGCCAGCAGCCAGAACACTTGCTGGTGGCCGAGGGGTCCTTTGCACACGTCAGCTCAGCTCGGTCAACACGAACTAGCTGCCTGTGCTCTGCCCTGTCCCAGGCTGGGCCCTGGGCTTCGGGAACTGGGAGTGGTTCCCGTCCGGCATGAGTATGACCCGCTCGCCTGCCGGTGAAGGAAACCAACTCACCCTGACTTGGAGGTCGCTGGCCCAGGTACCTGACATTCAAGGGTGGACCCTTCAGGAATGGCTGGACCTAGGGATCAGATGGCAAGGTGCGGGCCCATCTAAACCTTCATTTCTATGCCTGAAAACAGGGGTTGGGGGTCAAAATGAGGTTTGCAAGTCTAAGCCAAGATATTTTTGAGTTTATTGGATGTTCAAGATACCAGCATTTATTTGCACAGTTGATCTGCATGCTGAGGCCAGGCTGGGCCAGAGGTTTCTGAACAAGCCCCTGAGAGTCCCACCTGCGTGCGAACAGTGAGCCTTCTCGGGAGCCCTGGCCCCAGACCCAGGCCTGGGTGTGGGGGCCGCACTAGGCCCACTATCCCAGTTTCTCCCTTCCCCAGTCCCAGGGACAAGCCCCGTGAGTGGACATGCGAGGCAGGAGGGGCGACCAGAGTCCTCCCTGAGAAACAGGGGTTCTCTCTACACTGGAGCATCGTTGTCACAGCCTCTGTTGCTCTTGGGGACACGTGGAGTCTGGACCGATAAGGATGGATCACAGGAAGCAAGTTCTGCGAAGCTTCTGGCTCATAAAAGTTGTCTTAGAAACATCAGCCCGCTTCTGCGACACGGGTCCCCACTGTGAGCAGCGCCCACGGGGGTCACCAGTGGACTCCCCTCAAAGGAGAGTGGCACCCCAACCCCAAGAAACATGGGATTGTGACAGCTCAGGTCTCACCAGCCTGTAAGCGGGTCTGATGTTGAGTCCCGTGATGCCTCAGAGGCGCTTCATTAGCTGGTCACCGAGGGCATGTCCTCATTTACCCCGTGGTTCTGCTGAAAAGTCTTCTGTCCACCAACGTCCAGTGGATTTTTCATTCTTTAGCCCACAGCAATTGAGCTTCCTCATCAGTCTGCGGCAGTCATGTCCAAGGGCACCGCACGTGACCTGCTGGGGACGGGCCTCGAGGGTGCCTGGAACTTCCTGCCTGTCTCACTTCTCTGTCGCATTTCCCACCACCCACTCCTCCTCATAGTTTACAAGGGTGGTTTCCCCTCTCTTGTTACACTTTCTCCTTAGAGTTAAGCTGCAGTTTACATTTTCTCCCCCTGCCCCCTTGGGATCCTCCAGCAATATGTTCTCCCATCAGCCCTCCGTATTCTCTGTGGCATCGTTGGGGGACCGCGCTGCCAGCCGTGAGGGGCGGCCTGTGTCTCTCCAGGATCCAGACGGAATTTCCTGAGAGCCAGACCGCATTGCCAGCCCCCTTCTTCAGAGAATCAAAGTTTCATTGTTTGGGGATGTCACAAAATACACACCCCCGGTGCCTTCTTTCTCTCCCTCGTCTCTGTAGGTGACTTCACGCAGTCTCAGCTCATGGCAGCTGAAACCCTTCTCCGAGCGCTAACTCCCCCAACCCCCTGTGTGGCCAGGTCCAGATCACTCCTGCTGGTCACTTAGGGTGTGGCCATGGTCCCCAGCTTACCTCCTTTCAGCTCCCACACGGTCACTGAGCAACACTATCAAAACACAAGTCTGATCAGTGTCCTCTCCTGCTTAAACCCCGCCTCCCATGCTGTCCAGGTCCTGCCCCCGGTCACGTGTCCAGGGGTCACAACCCCCAGCAGCAGCCCCTTGGGTTTGTCCAGCTCCTCCTGCACTCCGCGCCCGAGAAGGTGCCAGTCCGCTCTCTGGGGAGATGGCGCCCCGCCGCCGCCTTCCTGGCAAACTCGCACTGGAAGATGTAGGCAAGGCGCCCTCTGTCCCAGCAGGGCTCCTCTGACCCCCCAGGGAGTCACCCTCGCCACCCAGAACTCTTCAACATCCCCCTCCAGTAAGGAAGTCTAGCTCCCCTCCCACCGAGCGCAGGCAGACACAGCGACCCAGCACCAGCGATGGGATGTGGCAGACACTGCCGTGTGTGACTTCCAAGAGCAGCTCTTAGAGGACGGACGTCCCACCTGCCTCCTTGACCTCACTTTCCTGGAACACAGGCTTCGAAAGAAGCTAAAACACCATAAGAATATTTGATGACAAGATGTCATCAGAATCCCCAGACAGCCCCGTGGTGTGGAACCCAGTCCTTCCAGCAGCAACACAGGTGAGGCGTTGAAAAAGTGGACCCTCTGGCCCCCAACAAGCCCTCAGGTGACACACCCCAGGGGACACCTTGACGTTAACCTGGCTGGTGGGAGCCGCAGCCCCCAGCAGAGCCGCAGAGATGACACAGTCAGTGTGGGGCTTGTTTCACAGCCGCAGACAGTGAGCAGCCACCGTCCGCCGTCCACACGCATTTCCCCCCCACAAGCTGCGCCGTTCCACGCGGTTTGCCACCGGGCCGTGGACAAGCCATACCCCTTGATGTAGATTGTGGCCTGGCTTTCCTGTTTATGTTTGTGTGCTGTGGTCACTCTGCTGCTCGTCACTTCCCCCTCCCCCCCCATTCAGTGACGAGCCAGACCCTCGGGGTGGGGAGCAGGGCGTCACTAAGATGTCACCGCTTTGTCAGCAGGGCACACATCCCCCCTGGGGTCTGTTCGCCTTTTCATTTTATTTATGGGCTTGGGGCCTAGAGACATTTGTCGGTGCTTTTCTGGAGCCAGAGCCCCAAACTTAGCAGTTTCTCCCTTCGCTGCGAGGCTTGGGGGTCCCTGAGAACCGATCTCAGACCCTCCATCTTCCCGGGTTCGGGGTCTTTGGGTTAGCTCCAACCCCCCAGAAATCACTCTGCGTGGGGCGTGAGGTGACTCGCTCTCTTCTCCTGTATCAGCGGCCAGTGGTGCCAGGGCCTCGGTGAGCCGTCTGTCCTGCCCTCTGAACAGAGACTCCCGGCACGTTCAAACTTCTTACAGACCACCCGTGGGCCCCCTGTTTCCATTGCACAGCAGCCTCGTCCTCAGCTGCAGAATCTGTGGGTGCAGAGGCTGAGGAGGGTGTGGGACCCGACACGGCTCCCAGCACGAGCGAGCGGTCACCACGTAACGTCCGGCAACCAGCCCCGTGGCGGCCCGCTCCTGGCGTCCAGTCCTCTCCTGCGCCCGCGGTTCCTCGTTCCACGCGATCGCCCCCGTTCCGGGGACCGCGAGCCCGTGACAACACAGCGTGTCCCTGCGCCTCGCAGAGCTTCGCCCCGGACAGCTCACGCAGAACTGCAGCAGTAACGCTCTCTCCTCGGCCCCGATGCAGAGCTATAGCAGCCTCATTCAATCTTCGCTTAACAAGAAGCAGCCCCCAAAACACTCAGCAGCGTCGTCGGAAAAAGTGCTGTGGGGTCTTGTCACATTGCTCGGGTTTTGTGTTGGTCGGCTGCAGGCTGCCAGTGGGGCTGTAAGGCAGCTTTCGTGACCGTGAGGACAAAATGCACAGCAGACACGTCCTGTGGGCATTTGTACCCTGTCTGGAGGCACGGAGGTCTCCCGCACATTTCCTATTCCTGGTCCCCCACAAACAGGAGGGGGTGTTTTCTGTTTCGGAGATGAGTGGCCTTGCGCTGGCGGATCTGGGCCTAGGGGACAGTGCTGGACTGCCGGGCCCAGAGAGCCTCCCGGTGGCCGCGTCTGCCACGGGGGACTTCCTCCTTCAGCCACTGTTGATGGGACGACAGGGGTCTCCGCCCTCCGCCGCCATAGCTGGAGCAGGAGCCCTTGGGGCCAGGGCCCAGGCCTGGGTTTTGGGACCCTCCGGGGACCTGCTAGGGGCAGGAAAACGGTATCAGTTTGTTGATCGCCTGGCTGTTGATCGATTCTGCAATGGCCACCGATGCCCGTCACCCCAAGGATGACAGGAATGTTGTCTAGGCAAAACTAGAGGACAAGACGGCCAAGTCTGACAGAAGGACCATGTGTCCTGCTGGGTCGTCAGTCGGGGGGGTGGCGGAGAGACAGGTGGATCGTGGACGAGACAGAGGCACCAAGAGAGCCAGACGGCAGCTGGAAAGCAGACCGAGCGCCGGGGCCGGGGCTGCCCGTCAGAGCACTGCCCTCTGCACCTGGTGGCCGTGCCCCGAACCGGGACCCTGGGCCAAGGAGTGGGGTTTGGGGCCAGAAAAAAGGTAAAAAAGGGTCCTGGTGCTGTGACGACAACTCCTAGCCCCAGAGACGCCCCTCAAGCCTTGAACTGACAAACAAAATGATGAAGAAAACATGGTTCTCCCGCCGTGGGTTTCACCTGAGTCCCCCACACAGTGGCTTCTAGGACAGCAGTGACAGTGAACTTCTCCAGAACCTCTGCAGCCCAGCGGCGAGAGCGCCCGGGCCTACACACCCACCTCCCACTGGGAGCTCCACAGAAACGCACCGGAGGATGCTGGGATCTTCTAGAAGCCTGGTGCACACATTGAGAGCAGAAGGTATCATCAGGAGGCACATGCATCTGACGTGTTTCTCAAGATTCAGCAAGTGGGCATTTGTGTGTTTTCCTTGTCCTGGATCCATTCCTCCTCCATCTGGAGCCGGCCCCTCCCAACCTCTGGACAACACAACGCCCCCACCTGGCCAGGCAGCCTGGACCATGCAGACCTCAGCACCACCCCACACCCCGCCCAGGGACAGGGCCCAGAGATGGCCACTCAGAGCATCACACCCCTCTGCTGCAGTGACTGGCTTAAGGATGGGCATGTGACCTAATCAGAGCCAATCAGACTCCTCCTAGACCTTTTTTGGTAGGAGTGGGGCAGGGTGGGGGCACCAGGAAATACACTCTCCACGGAAGCGGCTCCAAGGTTAGCAGACGGGTTGATCCCCTCGGTTTGCTGTCCCAACACCAGAAGGGGACATGCTGCCTGAGAACGGGGACTGCTCAGAAGGACGGAGCACTTGGTGACAGCAAGCATAGTCCATTGGCCAAGCGCCTGAATCCAGCCAGGCCTGAAGCTCACACCGCCTATCAACTTCGAGGTTCTGTGATTCAAGTCACCCATTCAGCACACACCAGTTGGAGTTGTATTTCTGTCATTTGTCACCAAGAATTGTAACTCAAAAACCAACGAATTGCTCAGGAACATCAAAGCCAAAGTGGACTGTCCCATCTCCGGGTGACTGTACACCCTCATTCAGGGGTGGCTCCCAAACACCCCCACTGCTGTGTGTCTTCACTCACAAGAGGAGTTTCACCTGCGACTTGGCCTGTGCCGGGCACCGTACTGGATTTGGGGAGATTACCAGTGGTTTCACTCGCAGAATTGGGGATGCTGGAGTCTCCTGTGAGCTTGGCCCCCTTTCTTAGCCCCTGGGTGACAGCGTTATGGTCAGATTTTAATCAGGCCGTGCTTGTGGTTCGCCCCATGAGGGACACTGGGTGGTTCATACCCCTTCCCTGTCCACCAGTGTTCTCGGCAGGAGGGCAGGGGCCCGGTTCTGGTCTCCAGCCACATTCGGTCCAGGGGACTTCACCGGTGACAGTTGTGAGTTCCTCTTTCTTTGGCTACAAAGAGCCACATGAGGATTCCAGAGCAACCATAAAATTATTTATTTTAACAAAAGCTATTACCATAAGCAAAAGGGAATCTAGGAAAAAAAACACCAAGCTCACTGGTAATGAGGTGTCTGCTCTGTTTCATTTGGGGACCGCTAACCGACCTCTGGCCTTTGTCAATGAATGAGAAGAAAATGGCACACAGCCTCGACATAGTCAAACTCCCTCAAAATTAACCAACCCTGGAATAATTCACTCTCGGATCGGCTTTATAGGAGTAACAAAGTTCTGTTTCCCAAATGACACCTGGCGTGCCCAGGAAATACCCGAGATATTGGATTAAATGAGCAGCATTAATAAACAATCGGCATGGCTTTGTCTAATGGGTTGAATAAACAGTGTCTGCATCCCCAACGCTTAGGGGCTCTCAGCTCAGAAAGAAAAGAAAGAAATTCAGATGCCATGGGGCCTGATTTCTATTTTAATAATGTACGGCTGCAAACACCGGGTTTTCCTTTTCCATTTAATTATCATGTGATAACAAAACAAGTGGGCACTAATGGGATTTGCTGAAGTAATTTTCCTGTAATTGCATCTTTTCCACGCATGCCTCTGGTTTGCAAGCAGAGGGTAGAACTCGAGTCTTCCCAGGCAACGGTGGGCCCTCCCTCCCTCTCAGGTGTGGTCAAGTTACTTCATTTCTCTGAGCTTCGTCCCCTCGATGCTGCCACAGGACGGCCCGAGTCTCACAGGGTGCAGAGGAAACAGCAGGAAACAAAGTTATAGGCACTGTGTGGCGGTGCTGTGAGTCTCACTGTGAGCAGAGGAAACAAAGTTGCTCAAAAGCTCAGATCCAGCTTCACCCCAGGTCGAAGGGTGCCACCAGGTCTGATTTCTGCCTCTTGGCTGCGCTCGGGTGCAGATGCCACACTCAGCCAGGGTCCCACCTGCTGGGGGTACAGCGGTTGCAGAAGCCTTGGCTCCCCATGGCCCCCCAGCTCCGGTCCTGGATGGTCAAGAGGCTTTTTTGCTCACAAGCCTTGGGCCTTATGCTGACTGCACCTGCTCAGGTCATGTGCTCCTGCCTGAGCCCGTGGGCATGGCCAGGAGGATGCTGTGCTTGGCCCAGTCAGGTATTGGCCCCTGGACCACAGACCTGAAACGGACCAAAGGGATCGGGGTTTTGCCGGGGTGGTGAGGGCACTGTTGGAAACCTTTAGGGGCCTAAATGCTGGGAAGCCAAACCAAAATTACCTCCTCAACCTCAAAACCCCCACAAGAGTAGAAATTTCACCGTTGCTTCTGTGAAGTTCTCCACCTCTGAGAAATGAAAAGTCACCAAGTGAGCAGGAGGCCTTTTGCCCATCAGCAACCCGGCCTCCTCGCCAGCGGGCCCTCAGCGCTCCGGAGCTCGCAGTCAGGGGCCAGGCTCTGGCTCTGGCTCCGGCTCCATCAAACACCAAAGCAGCTGGAAACACCCACCGGCGAAGACATTTTTAAAAAGCGTCACCCACTCACTGACCTTTTAACGATGTAAGCAATTAATTCACACAATTTTCTGGACAATTAATCTTACAGACAGGTTCAAAGTCTGCCTGCTTGCTGGAGGAACAAAGAGTGCTTCCCAAAAACAGACACAAATAACCTTGAAGATGGTCCCCCACATTTCTGGGCCGGGAACCATATTTCCCCTAAAGGAGAAGGCATTTACGGGCCCTGCTAGTTTGCTCGGACTGCTGTGACAGAGTGGGAAGGCCAGGGTCCAGGCGTGGGTGGGAGCCAGGTGTGGGCAGGGCCGGTCCCTCCTGGGGCCTCTCCCCTTGGCCCGAGGATGGTCTTCTCTCCCTGCGCACTCATGTGGTCATCCCTCTGTGTGTGACTGTCCAGATCTCGTCTTACAAGGACAGGCCATCCAGATTTTGAGCCCCGAGACCTTTCCAATGGCCCTATCTCTGAAACAGCCCCGACCTGACGTCCAGGGGTTAGGCCCCCAGCAGAAGGGTGGTGAGGGCCCCACCCAGCCCCCAGCCAGAGCTCACACGGCTGCTGCGGAGAATGGCACTCTTCCTGTGGAAATGAACACGGGAGTTTGTGAGCGTCTAAAATCCCCCACAGCCTGGGAAGGAGCATTCTGCAAGGGCAGGGACCCTCACCCACAGCCCGTCCCCCTCACGCCCAGAATAAGTTCCTGAGGGTGGGGGGACCTGGGGGTGGAGGGAAGAGGGGAACAGTGAGCCACGTAAGGTCTCTGAGTTCCATGTCCTCACGGACGGCACCTTCCCTGAGCAAGCGTGGGGAGGGAAAGAGAGGCGCACGTCAGGTACTCAGGCTCGCCAAGTTCCCTGAGGCAGCGCCCACTGGCCATGAGTTAGTGTCGGGGGCAGCATCACCCCCGTTGCCTGCACCTTACAGCAGCCCCATACAACCCTCCACCGCTGAGTCCCTTTGAGGGATTCCAATGCCATTCGGTTCTCAGGGAGACCATGGAAGACTCCAGAGGTAGCCATGGGACCCCCTGTTGAACCGCTGAGAGTTCCGGCTCTGTTAGCATGAACTCCGCATGACCGCAGAACATGCCAATGATGCACACAGAAACTCCGATCCCAGACCCGGGAAAAAAGAGAGACCCCACGTCGCCCGAGCTGGCAATAGATTTGTGTTGAAACTAACAAAACTGTCAGGAAAATGGACAGGGGGCCCACACAGATTTCTGAACAGCCCTGGGAAAGAGAGTTCTTCTTCGGAAAAACAAACAAATACCCATTCACACATGCAGGCCATGAGGCTCTTCTGATTTGCATAATGATGGTGATTTGCATATGATAAAAATTTGCCTGAGTCTTGAGCACAAAACGCATTCAAATGTGATATTGTCGGTACAATTTTCTCAAGGATCCCAATTTGCTACTATTTATCTAATGAAAGGAGAAAAATAAATATTGGTGGGGACATCCCACTGCGCCCCAGAGTGGGCGTGAAGTCACATGGGAGTGAGTGAGTGAGTGAGCGAGCGACTGGCGGGTGCCTCCTTGCTGTCCGGTCAGAAAGCGGGGACGACCATCCATGGGTGAGCGTGTCTCACTCAGAGTGGACATTTCAGCCACGTGGGCAAAATGACCTGTATCACATGCTGGACTTGTGAGCACAGCGCTTCTGTCCTGAGCTGCAAGTCAGAGCTGGGGTGTCTTGAAGACAGGCACTCAAAATAAGGAGGAGGAGGAGGAAGAGGAGGAGGAGAAGAGAAGGAAGGAAAGAAGGAAGGGAGGAAGGAAGGAAGGGAAAGGAAGGGAAGGGAAAGGGAAGGGAAGGAAAGGGAAGGGAAGGGAAGGGAAGGGAAGAGAAAAGAAAAGAAAAGAAAAGAAAAGAAAAGAAAAGAAAAGAAAAGAAAAGAAAAAAGAAAAAAGACAGACACCCCCCAGGTGAGTGAAAGGAGCATCACTTTTGAAGCTGCAGCACAGGCAGAAAGGAAAGCACTGGAAATGCTTTGGCCCCTGGGCCTGGACAGGCCGGCCCTGGGGACTATCTGCAGCTGGCTCAGCAGGACAGAGAAACGCAGTGGGCGCCTCTGTGGGTGGGACTGAGCCTCACATGCTTCCTGTATGGCCCCTCTGAAATCTGCTGCCTGTCCCTCTCAGCTTCCTCCAGCCTGGGTGGTGGGTAGACAGAACCTCCCTTCAATGTCTGCTTCAAGCGAGGGTCTCAGGTGCGCTCAAAGCTGAGATGGTCTTGTCTGGTGCCCACAGCACCTGGCCCCACCAACCTGCCCCTCAGAGAGGATGCTGCAGTGGGCAGTGACCTCCTGCGCAGCTGGGCCGGGCTGAGGGTGGGGGCGGGGTGCCGGCAGCAGAGGCTGCTCTGTGAATACAGGCCGGTCACCACAGTAGCTTTCAGCCTTTTTTGAAGGTGACCCACAGTCAGAGCTAGATTGGACGTCACCTGGAGCAAGCAGTTACACGTGCACACATGTCACCCCAAACAAAATTTCAGAAAGCAATTCTCATCTCCCCCCTTTGTAACACACAAGGCATTGCTCCCACCCCCACTCATGCTGAGCAGTCACACCCTGAGAGCCGAGCCCTGTGCCTCTCGCTATCTCGTCTCTTTCTCAGGCACCAGCACCTCCCGCCACATCGATCTCAAACATCGATCTCACGCAGCACGGATTGAGACTCCAAAGCCCAGGAAAGCCCCCGGGATCTCTGATAAGAAGGCTGGCGCATCTATCCCAGGCGTTTCCACTCGCCTTCCTTTTCATCTGCCTGCAAATAATTTAAGTGATAGCCATTAACACTGAATGAAAGAATTCTCTGATATGCATTATAAAAGGCCAAAAAAAAAAAAAAAAAAAAGAAGAAGAAGAAGAAGTCAATTCTTTGGACCTTGTATCTATGAATCATTGACCCATTGTGCTTAAGGGCTTAAAACTCTGGTTGAGGCGTAGAAAAATGGGAGGATCACTCCACGAAGATTACGGAAACATGATTAAATAAAGAGCTTCTGACTCAGAACAAGCGTAAGAACTGGCCTGTGGGATTTGGTGACTAATTGCAGCTTTAACTTTAAAGGAGGATGCATTTCAAGCTGCTAAATGAGAAGTACCGTTAAGATACCTGAAAGCAAACTTGTTGAGCAGCATCTGCACACCTGAGGCCTCTCCAGGCGTCGGGGTTAGGAGATGCTGACGTCACCTGTCAGCCCCGCCCATGGCCAAGGCAGCCGCAGTTCACACTGCTGTGCCCTCTGACCCCAGGGTCCTCCAACATCGCCCTGTAGTCCCCGCTCGCCAGTCTGAGTTAGAATCTATTTCAGACCATTGACCCGTGACCCTTACACAGCTGAGCTTCCGACTTTTCACCCAGGAACATCTTGATGATTTAGAAGGAAAGTACAACCGTGCTGGGTTACCACAGGCATGACCAAGGACTCCCTCCGACGCCACATGGTGCTGGAAAGTCACCTTTAAATGGCTTCCTTGCCGAGCTGGTCTTCAGCAATCGCCCTGCAGCCTGTGGCAGTTCGAGGTTTACGCTTTTCTGTGTCCAGCTCGGAAAAAGTATCGCTCACTCGTGAATGGGGGTCCTTATTTGCTCCTCTAAACCGGCTCCATGAGCACTGACGAAGCGCCTGCAGGTTGGGTGGGTTAACTGGCTACTAGTCATGGTTTGTATTCACCTGCCCAGTGACTAGATGGAGTAGTCCATCAAAGCCTCTAAAGACTAACACATTTTTTAGACTCATAGATTTTTTTAAAAGAGTATTTGGAGTATGTGGTAAAAATTAGCTGTCACCTCAAAGACGAGAAACTCCACGGGTAGGAAGTGACGCAGGTGTGCAGGGGGCCCGAGCGCAGGGAGGGGGGAGGGGCTGTGTGGGTCCTGCGCTGTCCATCCGCAAACAGTAATGGAGCTGGGCTTTGGTTTCCAAGACCAGCCACGCTGATTACCCGAGTGAGTTGTCTTGTGGGGGTGGGGAGCCCCCAGCAGCGTTCCATTCCATCCATCCCAGCCACTGGCACCCCCAGAAATTCAAGCAGGTGGCTGCGCAGTCCACTGCCTGGTGCAGGCACCTCCACGTCAGAGAGAGGGGACAGAAGGCCAGAGACACCCCCCTTACAAGTCTTCATGGAGCGTCTCCTGGACGGGGGGCTTCCACATGCAAGCTCAGTGCTTCTAAAATTTGCCAGCTGCAGGGCGGACCCTCGGGGAGGATTCTCCTGCATGTCAGACAACCTGGGTGAGGCCAGGCGGTCGCTTTGCTGTGGCTGCCGAGACGAACTCGGTGGCGAGCACGCGGCTGCGGCATTCTCATTGTCCAGGGGCCTGGTCATGAGATCCATCTCACTGGTGTCAGCAGGTGTTGGCCGGGCTGGGTCCTCCCAAGGGCCCCATGGGGAGTTCATCCCTTCGGCTTCTCCAGCTTCCGGGGGCTGCCAGCGTCCCTGCCAGCGCGGCCAGTCCTCCCACAGCCCCATCTCTCCCGCACACCCTTGCCCCTGCCTGCGCGGCCCAGCGCCCTCTGTCTCCCTCTAGTGGGAGGATTCGCGTTTACATCTCACACCCATCCAGACAATCGGGCGCAACCTTCTGGGGCCGGACCCCTGAGTCTGGCCACCTTCACAGAGGCCCTTTCTGCCACATGAGGTGACAAGCACCAGGTCTGGGGATTGGGATGTGGGTGTCTTTGGGGACCATGAGCCGGACCACACAGGGAGGTTTTCCCTAATGCGATGAGGTTGGTTTTCCCTGATGGCATTTGTGGCATAAATGGAAGACATCAGCAGGACCCAAAAGGGAACAGGGGATAGTGGGGGTACAGATGACACCCAGCCAGGGAAGGTTTAGGGGGTAAATGTTCAGCAGAAAAAATTAAGGTGGGACTTCGAGTTTAGAGTTCATGAAGGACTTTTCTTCAACGTCACTGAAAGGATGCCGTTTTATTGTATTTTCAGCACTGGGTGGGGAGACACCCACATTTTTAAACGGGCCCCCTGGGGGCCGTTCTGAGTGGGGCAGCCGCCCCTCACTGCCGTTGCTGTTTCTGACCCATCCATTTAGTAGGCCGGCCTGGTTACTGCGCAGGCACAGCACCTTCCATACATGAAAAAGCCGCTCAACCTCCGAGGCCGCTCGATTTCTCCCGGCAGGTGTTGGGGACCCTTCATCCAGCTGCCCCTCAGGTCTTAGGAACCGAAATGAATGTAGTAAGATGCTGTCACAAACCATAGTTAAATTTAATATATAAAACTTTGACAGGAATGGCCGTTCTGCACAAGACACAAAAGAGGGAAACCACAAAAAGAAAAAATGCCGATAGAGGAGACTGATGGAAAACAAACTTTCCCCAAACGCCAAGGCTGTTGGACACACACACACACACACACACACACACACTGATCAGGTGAAGGAGAACCCGGGGACACAGCGGCACGAGAGGAAGGATGAGTGTCCGCTGCACAGGGAGCGTTTGCCAGTAAAGCCTCAGTGGAGAAGGTTACAATGTCCATCGTTCCAGGGGGTGGGGTGCCCTCCTCAGCAAACCTTCAGCGCTCCCTTGGCTTGGCTATAAGTTTCCGTTGCTAATATTTTTATTTGGTGGCCTTGAATCAAATCAAGATTTTCGAGACCGCCTCTCTCGGGACAGTAGGGGCTCTGTCCACCCAGGTCCTGCAGGGTGGCACTGAGGACAGCCAGCTCCGCCAACCAGCTGTGGACATAGAGCGTGAACAGGATGCAAATGTTTTTTAAGCTGAGATTTGGGATTGTTTATGATTCAGCATAGCCAGGTCTGTCCTGACAGGTATCAGCATTGTCTGTTGCCTTTATTATAAGTGATACACTGATACTTTGTGTTTTATTGTACTCTACTTTATTTATTTGGAAAACGTTGATTGCCACCCAGTGGGTTTCATGACTCGGATTGGACTTGAAAAACAGTCGCAAATAGACACTGGCTGTGTCATCAGGGGCTGGACGTGTGCCTCTGGGCTGCACAGCCCCGAGACGGGGACCGGCCCCAAGATGGGCACCGCTCCGCGCATCCCACAGACAGTGCCTGGGCCCGCAGTCCGGCTGCTGGTGAATGAGTGAAGGAGCGAAGTGATTTTACCTGTTACATAAATGTCCCATCCCAGGAAAGTGCCTCTCAGGCAGGCCTGGGACCACAGCCCGGACCAAGCCGGTGAGCCCCCGTCCCCTGTGGAGACAGATCCGCCCCTGGGAGACGCTGTGGGCAGCAGGGCTGGGGGCAGTGCCCAGAGCCAGGCCAACCCTGGCCAGCTTCGCTTGTACCTGTGATTCTGACCTGATACCAAGGAGCCGAGCTTCTCCTGCTCCTCCCTTGGTGAGGAGCCTGCCTTACGGGAAGGTGGGCCAGGGGCTGCATGGTCACGCAATTGGAAATTGCACATCGAGGTGATGTCACAGCTAGAAAGGCCTGGGAAGAGATGCATTCAATTATCGCAAGTTCAACTTTAATCTGCAAGAAGCTTCTTAATTGCCTTGACTGGACGGCAGGGAATCAGCCGGTCCAGCTGCCTTCTGACTGGAATTTCATTCGTTGTAAGATAACTGATTTCAGATATCGAACTTCCTTCAGGGGAATAATAAATTACTCCTTGAAATATAGATTATGCCAATAATGGATGAGCCCACTCTAAATAGGATCCCGGCATCTCTGAAATGTGTTCTTGGGTGCATTTTTCTAGAAATCGGAAGAAAAGAAAGCTCCACAGAGGTGAAATGAAATGGCACCGCTGATGTATCATTAATGCTTGTAAAGACGCGTGCCCGACGTCTTCTGCTGATCAAACACAGACACGGAAGTTGAGCGTCCTTGAGAAGCTAAATCCTCAAGCTTTAAAAAGAAAAACACATGCCTCTCCTTATTTCTAACATCACTCAGCACCACAGATACTACAGGTGGTTTTCATGCTATGCTGTGCGCTGTGTTCCTTCAGGAACAAAGGACTCGGGTTGCTTTTGGGATGGGAAAACTTGGACACAGTAGGGTACGTGGCCCTTCTGTCTGGGCGGGGGGGGCGGTCAGTCCTGGGCCTCTCGTCCAGGGGATCTGAGCAAGTGACCACCAGGGCCAAACCCAGGGGGCTTTGGAGACCCTGAGCACTCACTGCCATTCCTTCCCTCATGACCCCGTGCAGGACACCGTGTCCTTGCCCTGCAGGTCCATGCCCGCCCCGCACCGTAGCCATACAAACTGCCTCGCAGGCACCGGGGCCTCTGCCCTCCCAGCAGGCTCCTGCAGTGGGACCCGCCCTGGCAGACCTGTGGCGCGAGCAGGTCCCTTCACTCTGGTCCAGATGATCTCATGCAGGTTGTGTTCAGCAGGCTCCTGGAGGAAACCGAGGCACCGGAAATAGATGCTAGGAAGACCCGATGGGTAGGACCCAGAGTGGCCATCAAGACGAATGATGTCACAAGCTTTGGGGACAGTTGACTCCAGGGAGCACTGGACCCAGAGGAGATGGGGCCAGGACCCAGGGAGTGTGGCTGCAGAGAGGCCCGCTGACCTCAGCGTGGTCTTCAGTAGAGGAATCAGAGGACCGTGGTGACCTCAGGGAGGGAGGGCACTGTGGACACAGGTGCCCTGGGCCTCACTCCCACAGCCGCTGCCCACCCTTCGGCCAGACCAGGCCGGTGGCTGCTACCTGCCTGCCTGGATGCTGCTGGCTGCAGCGCCTTCTTAGAGGGACGAACAGATGCCGAACAGAACAAAGGGACACGTGTGGCTTTTAAAATAAACCTTGTGAACTAAAAAGGTGCCAAACAAATTCTGTAGCTGGCAGCCTTCACCCTGTTCACAGGCCCTGGAAATGCCAGGGCAGCTGTTTTTGAACTTGGGGGCTTAAGACTTCATGGTGGCTGGCAGCTCGGCTCCAACCTGGGAGAAGGCAGCCTGTCTCCACGCTGTGCCAGCGGAGATCCCATTCCAAATGAGAGAGAGAGAGAGAGAGAGAGAGAGAGAGAGAGAGAGAGAGAGAGAGGGAAAGAAAGAAAGAAAGAAAGAAAGAAAGAAAGAAAGAAAGAAAGAAAGAAAGAAAGAAAGAAAGAAATCCAGAGGCCTCGCCCCACAGACAGGTGCCCTGGGGTGAGAGGGTTGGCCTGAGGGTCTGGGAGCAGGTGGGTGCTCTCAGGCCCACTAGGGCAGGTGTGGGCCATGTCTCTGCTTTGTCTGAGTCCCTGGGGGGCAGGGAAGGGAGGGTCCTGAGGCAGTGGGAAGAACAGGCCTGTGACAAGGACGTCAGCAGGCAGAGGGACATGGACATGGTAGGACGGGGAGAATATGGCTCATCCCATCTCATGGTTTCTGGATGTCAGGGTTCTGGACTTCCCCTTGGGGAAAGATGGGTTAGGTGCCCTTTTTCCTAATCCTCTGCTAAATCCCACTAAAACCCGCCTTATCTACAGAACAAGCCCAAGAATCTCCTGGTGGAGAGAGGAAGGCAGGTCTCCCGGGGACCTCAAGACTCAAGGGTCAGCAGAGGGCCCATTTCCTGCTGTTTATTTTGTTTTGTTTGGTCCCGTAGATTCCAGATTCCACGCCAAAGCCGCCAATGACCAGACATGCAGCGGGTCTGCTCTCTTTAGCCAAAGGGTGAGGAAGGGGCTTCCCCTCAAGGCACTAAAACCTCAGACAGCAAGAGGTCACAGGCCACAGAGGCACCCGGGCTGCCACCCCTCCCGGCAAAGGCGGAGCTCGAAACCGGGCTAGCAGTCCCGCCCCTCCGCCCACCCACTCGGTCCCTCGGCCTGAGTTCCACGGCACCCAGCAGCAACAACCAACCCCAGGGCGATGGCAGGATCGATCGTCCCAGGGAAACAACCACTTTATCATGCTCTGGACTCTTCTCCGAAGGGGCCCTTTGAAATCGCACTTGTGTGGACAAAGCAAAACCACGTCCTCCACACACTGTCATCGGTCGCTTCCAGATGCAAAGCCCGGTGAGCGCGTGCACGAGCGCACACCTCGTGGCAGCTGCTGCAGCAGCACCGAGCACAGGTGCACGGAGAGCAGGTGTCCCCAGGTGAGGCTGCGGAGGAACCCAGGCCACTGACACCCTGTGCAGACCCCTGAGCCACAGGACCCAGGAGCGTAAGAAAATAATTTCATCTTATGCTGCTAAGTCTTGCAGGCACTTGCTACCAGGGGTGGTACGTGGAAAACAAGGACCGCAGGTATGGCGCGGAGGGAAGGACCAAAGGCTGTTGGCAGAATTCTCCATGTGCATTTGGTTCTCAGACCCACGGTGTGGAAGCTCAAACCGCAGCGTGGAGGAGGGAGCGCGAAGAAAACCTGCACAAACATTTCGTCCCACTCAGGAAGGTCCTTATGTGCCCTTGGGGAAACTGGACTGCCAAGGAAATAGTAGAAGTATTGCGGGATCCCAGTTGTTTTGGTCAAGGGTGCTAATGGCGTCACCTCTTGCGGTTACTCGTGGACCCACTTGTTCACGCTATTCTTAGGAGACACCCACCGGAGGGCGAAGGGGCGAGGTGGTTGACGGAAAGCAGGCGCGCAGAGTAAGCCCGGCGTGACGGGCCATCTGCAATCCATGTGGAGGGCGTGGGGGAGAGGGGAGAAAGTGGGGGAAAGAAGGCGCCAGGACGAAGGGAACTGGTAAAAAGCCTTTCAGAATTGCGAGGAGTGCAAGAAGGGGAAAGATTGTGGGGCGGAGGGGAGGCCTGGACTCTCCCACGAGTCCCACTCTGACACGCTCGTCACACGGCTGGAACCACGGCGACAGGCAATTAGCTGTATCGATCGCTCCAGGAACTCAGCAAAGGAGACAATTAGTCCAATAACAGCGATCGAACGAGGGCGGGACTTCCCTCCTGTGACCACCGCTCAGCGCAGATGCCTGGGGGGTGGGGTGGGGGTGGAGTGCAGGTGATCTCCGGCGACAGGACGGAGGCCTGATGCCCCAACTGTTATTCGGGGCGCCTGCCGGCTGTTGTCCCATCTCACAGTGGTTCTAGAAGCCAGACGTTGGGACGGTTATGTAAGACCTGGCAATTTTTAAAGGCTGAAAATGCACCTGAAAACAAGAAAAAACAGAGCAGGCCAAGTGAAACGCGCGCCCTCAGGTGGCGCAGCCCCAAAACTGTGGTCAGCCTTGCCCTGCAGGGCTGATCTGAAGTTCCCCCCACCCCTGGGGAGTTTTGTACACAGAGAAAATTAAAAAGTCTGAAAAAGCAAAAAAAATTTAAGAATATCCAGGCTGCCGGGATGGCTGCATGGCACATTTCCCAGCCTCACTGCCCCGCCCACACAGGCCCAGGGGCATGCTCCCCCCAGACTCTGGGTCGTGTCCCCATGTGTACCATCCTGGGGACACAGGTCACAGGATCACTGAGCTGCCCTTGAACTCTGGAGAGGTCTGACTGAAAACCTAATATATTTAGAGAGGAAATCATGTAAAATGGGAATAAGGTGAAAAACCTCCATTTTGCCCCCAGGCATCCTAAATACTTACACAGTTTTTTCCTCCCCATTTTGGGGCCTCTCTTTGGATCCTAGGATTTTATTGGTGGGTAGAGATGGTAAATCTTCTTCATGTGAACAAACAACACGCCGAGATGAGGGGCATTCACTCCACCCCAGGCACAGGGCCCAGAACAGGCAGAGCGAGTGGGGGCGCCATGTAGGGGGCGAGGGACCCACTGGGTTTCTGGTTCCCTTTCAGTGGCCTAACCTCACTGGGTTCACACCCTGTGGCCTCCCATCCCCTCCCCACTTTCCTCCTGAAGGTGAAGCTGCTGACACAGCAGCCTCCTCGCAACCAGAACACCTCGGCTTTAATCATCCTGCCCTGGCAGGCAGCCCCGCGACAGTCTCCAAATGATGATGAAAAGCTCCGCAGAAAGAACGCTCCTGAGGGAGGCGGCCTGGTGCTCCCCCGCCACCCTCCCCCGCCTGACGGGCCAGGGGACAGCTGACCCGCCGCCTACTCCAGCCTGTTTACTGCAGGGATGATGGAGAAGCTCTGGAATGTGTGGTGACAGGCGGCAAAACACAGCCTGACGGGCACCGTGGGCACTGGGGACAGAGGCTGAGCAGGTGTGGCTGTCATGCTCAGGGGCTGAGCTCTGCTGCCTGGTCCAACAAGTGCAGGCAGCTGGCTCCCAACAAAACTTTATTTACAAAATAGGCGAGGGTGGGTTGGGGGTGGGGGTCCTCCGTCTGCTTTGTTCATCAGTTACTCATTCCTGGGCTAAGGCACCGCTGACTTCAGGACATGTTACCCTGTGGAGGTCATAGCTGATCAGAGAGATACAAACAAACTCTTTTCTTAAAGACTGTTACATGTATCGGATGCACAGGTTCAAGGTCAGGACTAGCTGTGTGTTTGTATGTGACTAATGTTAAGCCATGACGTTTACGCCATCAGTTTGGTTATAACATGTGTTTCACAAGGTGTGAGGTACTATGCATCCAAAACTAGTCGCTCATCAAAATATTTTTGCAACTGTATTTATGCTGCTGTGAGCAGAGAGCAATATCGTCTACACCAACTGCTACAAGCATTTTGCACAGCCAAGCTACTGAAGGTTCTGATTCATTAATGCTAAAGACATTTTTTGGTTGTATTTTTTTTAGCCATGTCCATGTTTCCATTATTTAAAAAGGAAAAATTGCATTCTTTATGTTTCTATATTTCTTTGTTTAATAATTTCTGGATTGCAACAGCAAATTAAAAAATCATGGATTTTATTATATAAATATAACAAATGCAAGTTCGCAGTGCTTTTATTTATTTTTTTCCATTTCAGCACCTACTAGCAATGAATGCATCTCTCAGACATCTACACGTGACCTACCCTGCAATGTTCCGACCCTGACCTCCACGGCGTTTAGGGAGGTATTGCACGATTTGTATACAAAGCTTAACTAAAACCTATTTTGAAAATATGGGGAAAAAGATATTTTAGGGAGGCAAAATGTATATTTCCAGGGCTCACCTGGCTGGGCTGGGCTGCATGGAGGGTAGAAAGCAGAGCTGGTGGATGTTTTGTTCAGGATAATATTTTGGCTTTTTGCTGTTGTAGTTGTTGTTTATCCCGCGAGCTTCACCTTTTCAGAGAGTGGGAATAAGTCATCTATCACCTTGGGTGGGGCGGGGCTGTTACAACAGAAATAAATAGTAGAGATGCTTTCTTAGTGATTTTCCTCATCCTTTAAAGTTTAAATTTTGGAACTTTTTAAATGACAGACATGATGCAGCATCCATGGTGGCAGCTGCAGGCGGAACCCGGCCAGGGTGGGCTTTGGGTGGGGGGCTGAGAGTCCACGGGGAAGGCCGCCCGCGGACTGGTGTTCCTGGGGGCGGATGAGTTCACGCTGAGGACGGCGGTGACTGGTCCAGCCTGGGAGTCGAAGGACAGTCTCGGGAGCACGAAGAGCACTCCCCTCGGTTGGAACCAAAACAAGACACGTGTCAGTAGACCACGTAGCCTCCAGCAGAAAGACAGAGATGATCCAGATTCAAGCCATTGATCAATGCCCAAGACCCCAGATGGGAGGTTTGAACAGACACCTTTACTCAGCTATCTTCTAGGATGGATTTTTGTCTTATAAAAATAAATTTTGATCTAGACAAATAATTATGAAAATAACACACTCTAATTTTAAGGAATATATAGAGACAGAGGCATTTGTAATTTTTGAGTTTCACCCCGAAGTCCGGTTGCCGGACCGAAGGATTCTGGGCTGCACCGGAGACTTCCTGTCACTTCCTCTGCCCTCTCTGGACGCCCACCAGCCCCCTGAGCTGAGGGACGACAGACCAGTTAGAGACGAGGGTGACCCAGCCCCTGCTCTGTGATCACGGTGGCAGCCAGGAAGAGGCTGCCAGAGCTCCGACACGCCTGGGTGCTTTTGCTGTTGGAAAGCAAGACGGGCAGGGGACACCTGTGGGACCCAGGCTGAAGGAGCCACCGCCAGTCCCTCCTTGGAGGTGGCTCACGTCGCCTCTGCGAAGGTTTCATCGGTCAAAGAGAGTGAGTGATCGTTTCTGCCGTCCGTGGCGGAACGATGGGAGATCTTCCCACAGGGAGAGAGAGAGGGGATATTTAGCAGGAAAAACTGCATTATTGTCTTCTTTATACCAACCATCCGCAGCAGGGTCCCACTTTGAATGGATTCACCATCTCGAGGTCTCCAGGAAAACTGTTGTGAACCATCGATTTCCATCACCGAAGCTGAGTCAGAAGCTGTCAGAACCGCAGCACAGGACAGTCAGCCACTTGAGAGACGGAGGTCGGCGTCCGCTGAGCAGGTGGGGCTCAGGCTTCCCTGCATTGTCTAGGCAACAGCTGCCCTCCCAGGTGACATGCCTGCACCCCCCACCCCCACCCCGCCAGGATCGTGCCCAGCCTGCCCTCGAGAGTGGGTTTCACCCTGATAAACAGAGGTCCTCAGAAGAAGGAGGCTTAGAAGATGGCAATGCAGCCTTTTTGGGTGTTTTCTTAGTTTATAAAATTGGTCAGCCATGTGCCTGCGTGTCATGCCATATGGTGACAATTCACAGGAGAAAAACGGTCACTCCTCATACTCTGGAAGCTGGAATGATTGCACAGTTCCCCCAAAGGAGGGATGTCACCAACCACTCAAAAAGCACAGTGGCATTTGGCTGACGCGCTGGAAACACCAGGCACCCTGCCAGCCATTTGTCACCGCTGGCTTCGAGATGGTCCATCTGGGAGTTCCATCGGACCTTAACATTTTGCTTCTGATTAGAAACCATAAAATGACAAGGACCATGTTAATGAAGTCTAGATGCCCACAAAAATGTGTTTCCTACTTTTTCATCACCATCACCATTATCACCATCATCATCACAGAGATGGGAGAAAACACCAAAACCAAATTTTTCCCATAAATACCATTTCCCCCATATAAGAGCTGTTAACTCTTATATCCTCATCACCCACAAATAGGTGACCAGTTCCAGCTCACAAACATATTTTATTTGTCCACACAATGTGTCCACTCAGAATTTCTAAAAAATGACCGCAGCATTTTAAATCTGGGAGAATTCACATGAAAGTCCTCGCTTCCCTCGAAGGTTGGAAGGTGGAGCCGGCCCGGGCTCTCTGGCTGGGCAACACTCAGCTGCAGCTGAGCAGCCGTTGCCTCCTTCGGAAGACACCACTCTTTCTAATTTACCACAGTCCCCACCATTCCCTGTATCCTAAGAAGGCCTTAAATAATTGACATTCCCTGAGCTGTTCTTGCAAGTATATGGGTTTGCTACCACTATGTTTCAAAATTATTTTATTTAGAATTTTCCCTAATTTGACAGAGCAAATTTCTTGAAAATTAGGTCCCAGGTGTTACGCTAAAAGTAGTGAATTAGAATCACGCAGGATAGAGCACTTGGGTGTCTAATCCCCCGACTCCTCCTTGGTGACTCACGGGCCCTACAGGGGTTGGGAACAATGGGACTCGGTGATTCTCTAAGCTTCTCCCACACCCAACCTTCTCTGCGCCTGGTAGAGCCTCAATCTCCACATCAGGTCTTCTGATCACCATTCTGCTGAGCTCACCCCATGTTTGCGTTCTACTTGGTAACCAAAGCTGCCCCCAATCTCTCTGCACCAGCCGCCAACGGCCACCCTAAATTAATTTGCATTCCTCTGACTCTCTGAATTGAACAGTCAGTCATCAATATGCATTTCGCCCTCCACATCCAAAATATTGAAATGTCGATAGTGCCTTGTTCAGTGAAACACAAGGAGTACTTTCACCACTTGTCAAGGTTTGGAAAGCTTTACTTGAATTCATAGATTATTGGCATCAAGTGTTCAACGAGGTTGTGCTGAGTCGGAAAAAAATTGTAGTGTTTTTAAAAATTAACCTGAAACTCTTTTTTTTTTTTTTTTTTCTTAAAGAGGCTGGCCAGGACTCTTCAACATGCTTTGCCTGCTCAGCAGCAAGTTACATGAATTGTCCCACAGATGCGGTTAACGATATGGCAGCTCAGCCACATGACCAAAACTGGGTCCAGATAGAATTCACGCCATGGCCCAGGGATCAGTGACGATCACATTTGCCAGCCATTCTGTGCACACGGGTCAGAAGTAATAAAAGCTCTATTTGTCAGAAATGAGGATGGAGGTGTAGGTAGATACACTGTGCCTCCTTGCACACCAAAAGAAGGATGACAAATTCAAAAACAAAAAACAACCAGAACTGCCAGAAAAATCAAACTGTATGGAAGTCCAGCAAACAAAATGTTAAGGAAGAAACATTCATCCAGAGGTAGGTGGGGTGGAGACAGGCAGCCAGGTGGAGAAGACTCTTGGCAAAATGGTGGCTGAAGGACTAAGGTGGGCGAGGCAACAACGGATGGAATAGGCGGTCCTACACTTGTGCGTGGTTACACCTGGAGGAACAACTGAAGAGCGGGACACACCACACAACCCAGGGTCCCAGCACAGGGAAACAAAGCCTCAAACCTCTGAATGAAGACAACTGTGGGGGTTGAGGTGCCGGGAGAAGCTCCCAGCCTCACAGGAGAGTTTGCTGGAGAGACCCACAGGGTCCTACAATTTATGCAAACCCACCCACACGGGAACCAGCACCAGAAGAGCCCAGTTTGCTTGTGGGAAGTGGCGGAAGGGACTGAAAACTGACAGAGAGGAGCAAGCACCATTGTTCCCTCTCAGACCCCTTCCCCACATACAGCATCACAAAGCAGTGTCATGGGTTGTCCCGCCCTGGTGAATACCTAAGGCTCCACCCCTCACTATGTAACAGGTGTGCTGAGACAAAAAAAAAAAAAAAAAAAAGGCCCAAATGGAAGAACATATCAAAGCTCCACAAAAAAAATACAACTAAGCAATGAAGAGATAGCCAACCTATCAGATGCACAGTTCAAAACACTGGTAATCAGGATGCTCACAGAATTGGTTGAATTTGGTCACAAATTAGATGAAAAAATGAAAGCTACACTAAGTGAAATAAAGGAAAATGCACAGAGAACCAACAGTTAAGTGAAGGAAACCAGGACTCAAACCAACAGTTTGGAGCAGAAGGAAGAAATAAACAGTCAACCAGAACAGAATGAAGAAACAAAAATTAAAAAAAAAAAATGAGTGCAGGCTCAGGAACCTCTAGGACAACTTTAAATGTTCCAACATCTGAATCATAGAGGTACCAGAAGGAGAAGAATAAGAGCAAGAAACTGAAAACATATTTGAAAACATAATGAAGGAGAACTTCCCCAGTCTGGCAAAGGAAATAGACTTCCAGGAAGTCCAGGAAGCTCAGAGAGTCCCAAAGAAGTTGGACCCAAGGAAGCACACACCAAGGCACATCGTCATTAACTTACCCAAGATTAAAGAGGAGAGTATCTTAAAAGCAGCAAGAGGAAAGGAGACAGTTACCTACAAAGGAGTGCCCACAAGGCTATCAGCTGATTTCTCAAAAGAAACCGTGCAGGCACAAAAGGGCTGGAAAGAGGTATTCCAAGTCATGAAAGGCAAGGAGACCTACATCCAAGATCGCTCTACCCAGCAAAGCTATCATTTAGAATGGAAGGTCAGATAAAGTGCTTCCCAGATAAAGTCAAGTTAAAGGAGTTCATCATCACCAAGCCATTATTATATGAAATGTTAAAGGGACTTATCTAAGAAAAGGAAGATCAAAAATATGAATAGTAAAATGAAAACAAACTCACAAGTATCAACAACCGAACCTAAAAACAAAAACAGACTAAGCAAACAACTAAAAGAGGAACAGAATCACAGAAATAGAGATCACATGGAGGGTTATCAGTGGGGAGGGGGAGGGGAGAGAGGGGGGAAAGGTACAGGGAGTAAGAAGCGTAAATGGTAGGTACACAATAGACAGGGGGAGGTTAAGAATAGTATAGGAAATGGAGAAGCCAAAGAACTTATAAGTACGACCCACAGACATGAACCAAGGGAGATGGGAATGAGAATGAGGGGTGTGCAGGGTGGAGGGGAATAAAGCAGGGGGAATGGGATGACTGTAGTAGAATAATTGATAAAATGTATCTTTTAAAAACAGAGATAAGGGAGGGGTGTTTAGCCTGTACAATCCCATCTCCTATTTCTCCACAGGTGACCGTTTGGTTGGAAACGTGGGTGGCCAGTTTCTCGTGGAAGGGACCCTGCTGTCCCTAGAACAAGGCTGTGACCAGAGCAGGGGGGATGCAGCTGGGCTCAGAGAGACCAGACGTAGGGACGCAAACCCTGTGGAGCAGGTGTGTTTATTTGTTGTGTGTTCTGTGCCAGCTTTCTCTGTCTCTCTGCATGCCCAGTTTCCCCACGTGGCTGTCAACTGTTTCTATGACTGACACCTGCAAACTGCAGTCTTCCCAAAGTCATGAACTGGATTCCCTTCCCCTGGAGGTAAAATGTCCTGGGAAGAGATTTATCAGCACAGCTCTGCCCAGGTCCAGGGGTGCTGCATCATGTAAGAGCACACCAGCTCCCATGTAAGCCAACCTCAAGGGCAGAGACCCAGCTGCCCTGACACCCGCAGCCTACCTGGGGGGGGGGGGGCTCAGAAACACAGGTTCCTGGTGCCCTGGCTCCAGTCCTCTCGTGTGGTTTGCTGCCCCCATCTGTGAGCCACCTCAGGCTTCTCCACGATCTTCTGAGTCAGGTGGTACATGTCCCCCGATTTGTCCAAGGGGGCCCCCAACGGATACCTCAGCATGCCTCCTCTGCTCTCGGAAGCATTCACTGGGATGACGACTGTGCATTGTCCTGGTGATGACCCACTTTGTGTGTGAGAATACAGACCGCAGCCCTGAGTTCTGCTAGGAAGCGGGGCCTGGCTAAGGGTGGGACTCAGATGCAAGAATCCCGACTCCAGAAACGCGCTCAGGACCTGGCTTCTCTGTGGAGCACCTGGTCCCCACTGGTCAGCAGAGTGGCCCTGGACTGAAGCCAGCAGCGGAAAATAGGATCGAGGGAACCGCAGAGACTTTGATGCCACTGGGCGACCATGTCTCCAGTCACTAACCCCCGGCCTTCTCTGCTCTGCCTGTCATTAGCAGCCAATAGCGCCCTGCCCCGATGTGGCTGGGTTTCTGCCCTTCAAACCAGAAGATTCGTGAGTGACACCATGGCGGATGCAGAGAGGGCCAACGGGGTGCGTGCCCCAGCCCAAAGCACCCCTATTCAGCCTCTGCGCTGCTCTGGAAAGGCCCCCATTTTCCCCAGGTCCCTGCAGACCCGCCCGCACCCACTGCTGGGGGCTGCTGCCTGCGGTTCCTTCCCTTGGCAGAAAGCCGCCCACCCTGGCTCTCCGGGATCGGGGTAACTCAGCAGCAGCATTTGACTCCCGAAGACGCTCAATCAGATCCCTTTCTTGGGGAATAATGCTTCATTTTCTCCCTTTTTGTGGGAGGCAGATTTTCTCTGGCACCCCAGCACAGCCAGCACGTCATCGGGATTTAACTTCCTGCATCTGTGGGGGATCAACAGGGCTTCGCAGAAATGGGCTGCAAACCCATAGTCATCTCCTCTCCCCCCGCCCCCCACCCCCCAAAAAGCTCCAGGCACCAGCCCGCAGTTGGTCTTCCTGGGGGAAAGAAGGAGGGATGAGATGAACCCGTCAGGAGAGCCCTTGTGGCAGGTCTAGACTGCTCCGAGTTGAGGAATGGGGGCAGAAGGCATAGTCATGAAAACAGAGTAGCAACTGGACACAGAACAGACTTCCCTCCCACCCCCTGCAAACACCTCCAGAAACTGTCGGGCACTCAGAGCTCCCGGAGAAGGCAAAGCTCTGCTGGCATTAGTCCCTGCTAGAGTTCACACTTGAATTTATTTTTTCTTATTCTGTAAAATAACATTTTTTACAGGATTTGAAACACATTCACAAAGTATCGATCCAAAATATGGAAGATGTTTACCCCAAATTATTCAAAACTGTTGTTATTTAATTACTGAGGAAATGCTGGCCAAATTTTCAAATAGGGAAGCACAGAAAGAAAATGTGTTACCCTCCCTGCCCCTCCCCACACACACCCAAGGTCACCATATGGTAACCAAGATCAGGCTAAAGGGAAGGCCATCAGGGTGTGGACAGGCACCTGTGTAAGGAGGCCGGTAACAGACCTGTGGAGGCAGGGCTGTGGCTCAATGCTGCCACCCCGTGCCCCTCAAGAGTATTGCAGCTACAAGGTTTTCTGAATTCAAGCTCCTCCACCCAAGCGTCCATTCAGTCTTTCTGTGCCAACACCTCTGTGAGTGGCACAGACACACCACCAGCTACAAATGCAATCACTAAGTAACAACCAAGGCAGCAGTTTTATCACTACATGTTTCTCCCATATTGCGTGCACCCTCTCCTAGTTACAAGGTTCCAGGGTCTTGGAAACTGTCCTTCACTGACATAGCGACCCCCTGGGGGGGGGCGGGAGGGGAACAGCAGGTCCCCTGTGCTCAGAGAACATACAGATGCCAATCCACCCACACCACACACCTGCCCTGAACTCAGACCTTACCTTAGGCCAGTGTGTCTCCTCCTGTCCCTAACCCTTAAGCTGGGTCTCCCATCCAGATCAGCACTTTCCGCCAGAAATCTAGTCTGAACCATACAAGCAGCTTAAAATTTCCCAGCATCCACCTCGGACACATGAAGAGGAACAGGTGTAATTAATCTTAAATGTAGATTTTATTTAAGCTAGGCTATCCCGAGTGTTGTCATTTAGACACACTGTCGATATGAAAAATCATTAGAGAGATGGTATTTTCTTTTGTATTAAGTCTTCAAATTCCAAGCTGTATCCTCGAGTGAAGGGCAGCTCGGCTCAGAGCAGCCGCTGTCTTGGGGCTCAGTGGCTGCAGGGCTGTGAGGGCGGCAGGAAGGCGGGTGGCATGGCTTGGGCGACGCGGAGTTTCCCCTGGGGAGCGCCGCTTTGCGCGGTCTGTCAGTTGGTTTAACCCACGGGGGCGGGAACAGGTTTGGAGGTGGCAGCCTTGCGCCAACGCACAGTGAGAGCTCTTACACCTGTGTCCCCAGGGCATTCCCACCTCAGCTCTAAGGACACCGGGGTCTGGTGGCTCCGTCCAGAGAACAGGGAGTTCTGTGCATTGCAGGACGTTTAACAGCTCTCCGGCCTTTCCCCTGCAGGGGACAGTAGCCACCTCCACCCCAGCAGTGGCCGGGAAAAGTGTCTCGGGGCTTGGCCCCTTGTGCCCCAGTCTGGGACCCTCACCCCCAGTCAGCCTAAACGCATCTCTCTGTGTCAGAAAACGTGATGAGCCCCATGCAGCTGAACAGAGGCACACAAATACATGTGTGCATGCAAATGCATCATGTGCACATGCATGTAGACACACATGCAGGCATGCCATGCACACATGACATGTCCACAGGCTCACACATATAAGCACACATGTGTGTGCCTGGTATCAGGAGCCAGTAGGCCACTGCCATCATTAGGTGCAGCTTTATAAGAGGTTCAGCAGTGCTGAGGTCCCTGCTCTGGCAGACAGACGCCCAAGACAGGCGTGGGGGTGGGGATGGTGACCCAGTGACAGAGCAGGGCTGGTGCTCTGCACCCGACCTCAGAAACTGGCACGCAGAGAAGCTCGGGAACATCAGGGGAGGGAGGGCGGAGAGCGGAGGGGAGAGAGAGAGACAGACAGAGAGAGAGAGACAGAGAGAGAGAGATCTGTTGCATCCAGTTGAATGAAGCAGCAGCCTGGGTGGAGACATAGCTCAGTGCATTGGAATCAGGCCAGCAATGGGTGCTTTGCCTGGGGGGGAGGAGCGTGGCCTGGCCCCCACCAACACTGTGGTCACGCAAACTGTCTCTCCTCTCTCTTCACCGTGAAAAGCCATCTGCGTATCAGCAGCTCCAAATTTCATGACTCAGCCAAATGAAAAATGACTCCCGATTCATCTGAAGTGCCGTAATTGTTTCCTTGGCGTGGGTGGTTTCTTTTTTAACTTAGGGAGCATTAGAGTTGCGTTCGGCCCAGTACAGACCGAGACCGACCTTCGGCGGTGTCTGCGGTGAGGGCGAGCACAGCGCTAGTTTGTGCGGATTTTCCAACAACTGGACGCGTGACTCCAGTTGAAAATGTGAGCAAGCGCTGATGTGGAGCTTGTGATTTTCAGTCGAAAAGTTAAAAAAAACACATAAATTTAAATCCAGTTATATGATTTGAAATATTTTCGAGAACTTAAGATTCATTCCACTTTTAAGAGTGATTTAAATACTTGGGAAAGCGTTAAACAGTCAGGAAACGAACGTGTATTTTAAAGACGAGATTATTCCAGTCACACGTGCTGTTGGAAATGTTAAATGACAGTCACGTCACAAACTTGCAAATGTTCACTTAACACAGAATGTTAAAGTTTGCTAGATTTCACATATAAACTCACAAGGTTAAGACAAGCTTTTAACATTACGGAAGATTTTTTTCCTGCTTTGCATTTATAACTTCAGAAAAGATCAAAGACCCCAGAGCCAGGCCTGGGGTGCCGCCCCCCGCACCCCCCACCAGCCCACCTCACCTCCTGAAGTTCAGACCCAGCTCCAGGGTGTGAAAGGGCGGCTTGATTTGTGATTTGAGGGCGATGGAGGCGGACGCAGGGAAGGACTTGCCTCTGGGTGCAGAGGGCATGCAATGTCAACCTCCTCGGGGGCTGCGTCCCCCCCCACCCATCCCCCCACCCTGCCTTGTCCTTGGTGATCTGTGGGCAGGAGTTTGCTGTGCGCCTCACCTGAGTTTACAGGAAGGCAAGCCACGCGCTTGAAGGGGGACCCACTGGTGTACAGGTTGATTTGGGAAGGCGTCTGGGGCTTCCGTGACACGCAGACCGTGGCACCCAACGAAGACACGTTTCCTTGGCAGAAGTGTCGCAGGCTGGGTTCTTCCCGGCGGGGGGGCTTGCTCTCTCGCCATTGGCTCCACTCATGTGTGTGGTCCCAGCCAGTTCAGGAATCGGTGGCCCCGGGACACAGCCTCTCCTTCCAACAAGCGGGATTTCGGGCCCATGCCTGAGGACCCTTCCTGACTTACTCCCAGCAGTTTGGCCGCCAAGTGCCCTCAGCTGGCCGGGGACCTGAGAACAGAACCCTTGTTAACAAGCCATCAGACAGAAAAATGACAAAGGGGCACAATTTGGGAGTTGGAATGGGTGGGGCTTGCCCATGTTTCATCTCTAGCCGGGACCCCCTCGTCCACCCCCCTGCATCTAGTCCCACGTCAAAAACTGGGGATGGGAAGGGACAGGTTGTCAGGTCAGCTCCAGTGAGCACTTGGGGGCAGCCGGAGGTCCCCTCCATGGTCACGTGTCGCACGTTCGGCTGCAGAGGCCACGTGCTCCGGGGCCCATGGGCCTAACCTAGTTTAAGGCCAGGACGAGGCCAGCTCTTGCTCCCAGTGCAGAGGGGCTGAATCCCGAAAGAGGACCTTCTCCCCAAATCTGAAGAGTTCAGAAAGTGTCAGGCGGCCCTCCCTAGCCGCCCACGCACCTGCCAGGTGCCCGGTGGCTGCAGCCGCCCAGGACACAGACCCTGGCCGATGAGGTAGGCCCTGCTCTCCATCGAGCTGTGTGGGTACCAGGTGGGAGGGTTTTCCACGGCCAAGCCTCCACCTCCGCCTGACACTCCAACAAAGACAGCGGAGGCAGAAAGTCTGGGAGAAAGCGGTCTTGCATACAAGGAGGTGCTGGGACCTACACCATTCTGTCTGTCCAAAAACGCCCACCCAGGGGCTCCAGATCCAAATGATTCATGCGTCCAGCACCCACCTATCCGGAGCGTCCAGGGAGCCAGGCACTGCTGTGCTTGCTTGGGGTGAACAATAAACCTCTCACAACCATTCCGCTCTCGGGGACAGAATCTGGAAACCCGTCCTGGCCCTTTGCTACCTGAAGAAGCCACACCGCTGGATTAATCTAGGGAGGGGCCCCTGTACGGGTCATCCAGGTGATTTACAAAACCTGCCTTTGCTCACGTGAATGAATGAGTGAGTGAATGGCGGGACCCCTATCTGTCAGCGGATTCGGAGTTGCCTGGCATGGAGTCCCCTGGAAATGGACTAGAAAATCCCTGCTCTGTCCTGCTCCCCAAATTGGGACGTTGGCCCTTCCACCCTCGGAAGGAAAGCTCTCCAACTCTGTGCACGGAGCAGCCCGTGGTGGCCCGGGGCAGGGGAGCTGGCTGCTTGTTTCTACAAATAAAGTTTTATTGAAACACAGCCACACCCAGTCATTCAGCAAAAGAAAAACTGTGCACCCTACGCACAGGATGGTACATGCTTTCCTAATGGTTACATATTTTTCAGAACATTAATGTGCTTTGAAAACACTGAACCGAGGGTGCGTTCAAAGTTACCATGTTATTTTCAGTCTATAGAAGTGTTTTATTTATACCCAGAGCAGAATGCATTATACTCTTACACCATTTAATTAAGAACTACTTCAGATCATCGCTTGATCAAGAGAAATTGTCAGCCAAGGTCATTCTCGTGACTAGAAACCAGTCAAGCCTGGAAGAGGCCCTGGAAACCCTGCCGACGCGCATGCTCCCCCCTCCCTCCTCCCGGCTCAGGCTCCGCGGTGGTCAGCACAGCGCTGGTCCTCCCCCAGTGCCGGTGTTTTGTTTGTCATGGATTTTTTGTTTTGGGGGGAGGGCATTAATTTAAAATTTTGTCTCCCTCACTTCACCGCCAGCCCTGAAGCAGGAAGGTCGATTCCCGGGGCGATGCTGTGCAGATCAGCTGTTGCGCAGCCCTGTCTGCACTCAGTCATCAGATGGGAGGAGGTCGACACCATTTTTCACAAGAGATCGATGGCTTTTCCCACCAGCCTGCGGTCGTGAACCTGAGAGCTCCAGCCTCGTTGATGCGACATGGCTGAAATCAGGCAGCATCAACGCTGAGCAGACACGGCTTGCCTCGGGAGCACAGCGAAGGCGTTCTTCCTGGACAACACAGAGCCGTTTTCAAGGAACAGGAACAGGGATGCCAAGAGAACGCTTTGGGACACAGCCGTCAGGGCAGGTCTCGGCTGTGGCAACTTCCTTGCTCACACACCGACAGCAGACACACAAAACGGGCCACGCAGTCGGTCAGAGAGCGGATCGTTTTATTAGCATCGTAGACGGTTGATGTTGCTGTAATCCTGCTCCTCGACAGAAGCCACGGAACCCGACATTTCCCTTCAACTATGCCGCTTTACCATCTTTTCTTGGCTGGTGGACTAACTAGCAGGTGATACCATCCAAGATTTCCCACTGAGTTGTGGTGTATAACATATTCCACTCACAAAAATGTGTTCCTCTGGCCCACTTCAAAAGGACCAGTGGGAAGCAATGATGACGGAATTTTTCCCTGAAATGATCCTTGTGGTCCTGGCTGCTTAGCAAATAGAGCAGGTGCCGAGGTGCTGCCTGAGAGCGCCGGGATGGATTCACGGCTGCAGCCCCCTCCCGGGTCTTTTGGTCACAGACCACATACCTGCTGCCCTGGGCCACTCTGGGTCAGTCACAGCTGACCTGCTGAACTGGGGGCCAGAGCTTCCTATGGTCCTCATGGCATGTTTGTCTCACTAGTTCTGACCTGGGGTCCCGGGCCCTCGAGCTCCTGAACTGTACGTATGCTTTCCAGGTGGGGCCCCACTGCAACAGCAAAACTGAGCAGCTGAAAAAGGCCGACGTCCCAGGCTGCTTGAGTATCAGGGTCCTGGCGATGAGCCATGACATCCCACAGGGCCCCCCAGGTGGCTCCGCACAGGGCGATGCCTGACTCCCCGTGCAAGGGCCTCCTGCTCGGCTTTCAGGCAAACTGGTGAGTGACCGGCAGTGAGCCCCGACTGTTCAGATCAGACAGGAGCAAGCCCAGCGACAGGAACCATAACAGCGAGCAGCCTTCCGCCGGGCACCTCTCCCGATTGCCCCGCCAGGTGCAGCCCTGAGAAGCATTCTTCTTTGGGAAGAGGGTGTCCTGGCAGTCACAGGCTGGCCCCACATGGCCCCTCCCAGCCACACCCCTCGGAGCACCTGGAAATATTGCTGATTCAGGGGGCACCCGGCATAGGAAGGCTTCTGAAGCAGCGGAAGGACAGGGTGACACAGGACGCATCAGAACACCGGCCCTGCAGCAAAGGCGCCCACAGACCATCTCACCGACTCGGGGGAGGGAGACACAGGCACAGCTAACGGCCACCTTCTCTGGCACCTGGGAACGCCATACCAGCCAGCGGCGTCATGGGCATCTCTGGGTCGGGGTACTCAGGGGTTCAGGTCTTGACCGAAGGAGGTGGGACCAGAGGTGTGAAGCTTCCAGGCCAGAGTTCTGGGGAGACCACCAGGATACCGATGGACACCGATGAGCCCAACAGAGGCAGCCGGTTCTCACCGCGGGGACCAACCCCCCAGTTTAAATGTAGGCACAGGACGCAAACAGACCTTTCTCCAAAGAAATAAACACAAGAGGCTCTCCACGGGGATGTCCTCAGGGAACGCAAATCGAAACCACAGCGAGATAGGGCTTTGTGCCCACTAGTGAGACTCTAATAATAATAACAGAGGAAAACGACAAGGGCTGGGGGAGGGCGTGGAGAAACTGGGACCCTCCTGCATTGCCCACGGGTGGGAATGGAAATCAGGGCGAGGCCTCTGGGAAAGAGCAGGTTTCCCAGCAGACACCTGCAAGCCCGGAGCGCATGCAGTGTCCTCATCCGACCACCAGGTGGAGGCATGTGCACGCGTTACAGGAAGGTTCGGCCGCTGCTGAAACTCCAGAAGTGGAAACCCCCAAGTTCCCTGAGGGCACCAGGAGGGCACCAGCCCTGGTGCTCTATACCCTACTCTGTGACCCCCCGCTGGCTCCTCTGGTCCCTCCTGAACCCTTCTGTCCCCACCCTCAGGTGTCGTCCCTGCTCCAGTCTGCCCAGCTCTCCCCAGGCCCCGAAACTCTGCACCAGCTGCCTGGAGGATGAGGAGAGGCACCTGACCCAGGCCCCACTCAGCCCCCAGAATACGACCTGTAGGTGCTGCTGGGTGTGATGGAGGTCATGCACGCACATACGCCTATGCAAACACAGGGCACATATACACGTAGATGCATGCACAGCATACCTGCACACCTGTGGGTGCATTGCGCTTTGTGCACACCTGTGTGTTGGGTGCAAGCAACATGCCTGCGTGTGTATGCGTGCGATCACATGCGTACACAGCCCTCTAAGCAGCCACCAGCCCCCTGTGGCCGTGCCCTCTCCCCCTCCAGGCTAGGGGCTGCACAGCCACCAGGAAACACAGGGAAACGTGGGCAGATGACAGGCCTGGCCAGCATCTGTGATCGGCGGTCAGCGACATGGGGCTGGGAGGGGCAGGGCCAGGGAGATGGGGGCCGGGGTGGCGGGGACACACAGCAGCTCTGAAGTATCCCCTGCAGTGAGCAGTGAGTGATGCAGACAGGGAAGGCAGGCCTGCAGGGGTTGCTGCCATGCCCCTCCCAGCCCTAAGCAGGGGCCCAAAGCAGGCGACACCAGGAGGCGAAAACGTCAAAGGCCTGGGTCCCTCAGCAAGTGTCAGAATGACGAGCACCCCAGCAAGGCAGATTAGGGGACAGGGGCGAAGTTCAGCCCCCCGGCCACGTGTCTGTCAGGCAGGCAGGGGTTTGTGGCTGGTGTCTGCACTCGGAGCTCCTGGCACCCTGGTTCTCTGGATGCCGCTCAGAGAAGCTTCCAAGGGCTTCGTGAAAAGGCAGGAAGTTCAAGATCCTTTTAATGAGTTTACTCAGCCTTTGGAATATCAAGTATTTGTTTTCCTAAGACTGGAAAGAAAGGGTCGCCAGCCGGCCCCTCCTGGCAGCCCCGCTGGTGCGTCCTCAATTTGCTCAGGCCTCCAAAGGACTCCCGGTCATCAAAAACCTCCCGCACCTGAGGCCTGTTCCCCCGCAGCCCAGGGCTTCAGTAATCCGCTCAAATCCCCAGGCCAAACACAGCCACCAAACAGCCCCGCCCTGAAGCCCCGCTTTGAACCTCAGTCCCGAGGGGCATTTGGGCTTAAGCAAGATGGTCTTTGAAGAGGAAGTTGCTCTCTATCCTCCATCTGGAGACATGAGGCCTGGGCGGGACTCTGTCCTCGGGGACAGCCACCGGCCCTCAAACTCTCTGCTTGCCCGGGATGACAGACCTGGACGGCTCTCAGGCGTCAGAGAACCGGACCTGGTTCAGCACTTCAAGGCTTTTACAATGTTTCATTGTGACATAGTATCAGACTCAGAGGAAAAATGCAACAATAGCACCGAGAGTCCCGGATTCCTTTTACCCAACAGCCCACATGGTAACATCTTAGCTTCTACCTCTTCTGCCTGTCTCTTTACACAGATGCGCACACACACTGATGCAGACATGTAATTTTCTCTCAGCCTCTTAAAACTTAATCTCTCACGATATAATTAAATGTATCCTCCTTGCAAAAAGTGAAAACATCCCAGGCTCAGAGGCAGCCCCACGTGACCACACTGCTCTGTACTTGGCCCCCTGCCCCCCCCCACCCTGGGACCCTCCCGCCTGGCAGGGAGAGGAGCTGAACCACACTGCCCCTCGTTCTGCGACCGGCGTTTCCGTGCCCACCAGCATGTTCTCCAACGTCCTCAGCATGTTCCATCTGCCCCGACAGCTTGTCTCAGCAACCTCCCCAAGCGGGGGACGTGAGTCGGCCCCGTTCTTTTTTAACTGGTGCCATTTTGTCTTATCAGATTGGCCCAGACAGGAGAGTTTGATGTTGCCCAGGGTGAGGGAAGGTGTAGGGAAGCATTCCCACGGGTGTGAATCAGCAGGGCCGTGTCAACGTTCAAAGTGTGTGGGATCCACCACTACACACCCCTGGGCCTTCGGGGAGAGGCCTTCCCACGGGGCCCACAGCGCAGGCCACCAGGGTTGCTGACGCAGAATGGCTCAGCAGTGGCAGAGGACAAGGGCACCCCAGCCTCAGCGGTGGGCCTCTGCCCTGTGGCAGGGGACTACCCCGTGCAGGGATTTTACAGACAGCCTTGCCCAGGCCTCACCCTGAGGCCTGTTTCACAGGGATTTGGGTGGGATTCAGACATCGACCACCAGGAGGTTCTACTATTCAGCCAGGACAGATGCAGACCCCCAGGGACCCTCTGACCTTGGCCAGGAGCCTCCCTGTTGGCCTGCAGAGGTCCTGAGGGAGTGAGATCTGGGTACCAAGGAACAAGCAGTCCCTAGATCTTCTCATCACCCTGTTGCCATTGCTGTATTCAGTGCGGCTCAGCTTCAGGGGACTTCACAGATCTGGCTCTTGATTTCGTCCAAATCCTCACTGACCACAGACCACAGCAGGGCCTCCCAAAGGGGCTCCCACCCCTCCCCTCCATCAGGCTGTGTGCTGCAGAAGGCACTCGTCGGGTGCACTGCCAGGTGCTTGGCTTGGCTGGTACCATCAGGAGGCAGTCTTCTCCATCCATACTCGTGCCCCAGGGCAATTCCATCCATACCCCAATGACTCCCAGTTCACTCCTGGGACTCAGGGCCACAGCTGGCTGAGGGGCCACATGGGCAGAGCCCACCCTGGCCTCACCCTGTCTGCAGCTTCTGATTCAGAGGGACGTCACCCTGGGCCACCCAGACGGACCAGAGTGCTTCCTGGCCTTCTTCTTTCTGATGCCGCAAAAGACGCTTCAGAGCCGTGGGTGGGTGATGGTTGCAGCCCAGGACTCTGGCAGGGTCCCCGGGTCCCTGGCTTCAGGGCCAGATGTGCAGGGCAGAGGTGACCGCCACGGCCAGGGCCATGCTGACCCTCAAGGCAGACAGCCTTGTCTCTCGGCACAGAGTGCTTGCTGGTGAGCCAACATGCGCCATCAACCCGCCTGATTCCGCTGACCCGGAAGAACAGCTTCTGCCCAAACGTCAACTGCTGAACCGTTTGGGAGGGAAGCGGTCAGCGGCGGCCCAGGGTTGGTGAGCCGTCGACTCGGGCGTGGTTTTCCGATCGCGAGGCCCCGGCCGGCGAGGGCGGCACCGGGCTTTTGGGGGGGGGGGGGACAGCCGGGCAGCCAGCGCTTGTTGGGAACAAATGGCTCCAACTGGAAAGAGCTGGAAGCCATTGTGAGTGTCTGCAGGAAGCAGACAGGTCCCTGACACAAGTGTGGTGCTCGGTGCCACATGCTTGTCCCCCTGCCCTCCGAGGCACGGCACCAGGCTGACACTGTTCATCCTTGTGGCTTCCTCCTCCTCACCCACCTTGCCCCCCACCCTGGTCCTACAGGGGGCTCGGCACCCTCCCCTGGCACAGGCCCCTGAGGATGTGGGGCCAAGGGCTGGCCACCAGGGCACAGGCCAGGTCTGTGAAGACACACGGATTCGAAGAACGAAATGCTCGCTTATGGCGAGAAGCACCCGCCCTGACTCAGTCTCCTGGTTCAAAACACAGACAAGGGCCGGTGGGCACACTGTCCTCTCATACACGCTCCGGGGTGAATCGCCTCAAAGACCGGTTACTAAACCCCACACTTTCTGCGAGTGTCGGCCTGAGACTAAATCACAGGCAGCTTTTCGCAGGCCCAGTGCCTGCGTCATCTCCAAACTTCAAAATCCTGCCTTTGAACCTTGCAGTGGACGCAGAGGGCCCTTGGGACCATGGTGATTCAGCCGCACAGAGAAAACAATAATATTTTCTAGGAAGAGCTGGGAGAGGCCACTCCAATTGTTTCCTCTGCCTTCTGTCTGTCCTGCTGATAACAGCTTTGGGGGCCCAGCTTTTCATCTGAACAAGCCCCGGACGGATGGAGTTCAGAGGGCACAGGCTGAAATAATGTGGAGACTGTTTTTGAAGGAATTAGTGGATGAAAAGCTTATTACCGCCCACCCTGGGCTTTACAGGAATGAGATTGGAAGGCATTCGGAGTGAAAGATTCAAGGTGTTAAAATCGAGCTGACGGAGAAAGATAAACGTCTGCTCTCTGGATCTTTGCCGACGGTCAAGCTGCCTCATGTCCCAGCACAACGGAGAGGCTGCGCCCCTGTCCTGGGCTGAACAGTGGCCCCAGCTCATGCCAGTGTGGCCCTGTTGGACACAGCGTCTTTGCAGAAGTAATCAGCTAAGGATGCTCCAGATGAGGTCACTGGGTGAAGGGTGAGCCAGAAGTCCAGGGATGGGTGGCTTCAAACGAGGAAGAAGAGGGAGAACGGACATGAAGACATAGAGGAGAGGCCACAGGACCACAGAGGCAGAGGCTGGCGTGAGGCAGCCACAAGCCCAGGATAGCTGGGCCACCAGGAGCTGGGAGAGGCAAGGAGGACCCTCCCCAAGCCTTCCACCCGAGCGCAGGCCCGCCCGCCCCTGGGTGGCAGACCACTGACTGTGCACTCCAGGTCTGGGAGGGAACAAATACTGTGACTTGAAGCCCCAGGTTTGCACTGAGTGGTTACGGGAGCCCCCGGAAGCGGACGCTGCAGCTCAGGCTCCTGTCTGCACCTGAGAACTCAGGTGGTTTCTGGCCACACCAGCCACTCCCATGCATCTTGGTCCCCGTTTCTCTTCACGATTTTCCCTGTTTCCTTCCTGGTAAAATCCAGACTCACCCTGTGCTGTGGGCAGGAGCCCCGGGTCAGACTGGGGCAAGTTCTGACTGCACACCTCCAGCCACTTCAACCCGGGCTGTAATTAATTCATCGCTCGGAACCCACCCTCCCCCGTGTGTGTGTAAGAACCGTCCCTCCCTCAGGGGATCGTGAGGGCCCACGGGCCTGTGGAGGGGGGCACGCCAGCTCTGAGCAGTGCAGGGAGCCATTCTAGCAGCGAGGGCTGCGGTGTTCAGGGGGTGCTCTCCTTCCTGGTCCCCACAGCACTGGGGTGAGATGCCCCCGTTCCGGCCCCCTCCTTGTGTGCCAGGTGCACATGGAGGGGGAACCAAGCTGTCCCCATCCATCGAGGGCTCCAAGGAGCGCCCCGGACCCAGCAGCAGACCCTTGAGCTAGATCCCCGGACCCAACAGGCACTGGCGGCTGAGGGCTGATGCTGTTGTTCCCCGAAGCTCCAGAGTCACTGCCAGCTGGGTGTGGCGGTTCAGACTGGCCGTCCAGACCTGCCCAGATTTTCCGGCTGAGCTAGAGCAAGCACCGGGCCCAGATAAGCATCTGCGTTTGCAAATACACCAGCGGGGAGGGAGCTCAGCCGCGCCGCCGCCCTGGCATTATCTCGGCCCAGAGGTGCTCAGAAGTGTGTCCAAGGTCTCCAGGAAACTTGAGGCCGGTGTGCAGGCCACCTGCAGCCGCTTCGGGCACTGCAGGCTCACTGCCCAGGCCACCTGGGGGTCCTGCACGGTGGTGGGGGGAGGGGTGGGGAGAGTCTGAGAAGCAGACAGGAAAGTGAGCTCCCTTTTGAGGACACATCTGGTGTCGTCACTGTCACGAGAATAACCATCCACAGCCAGCAGTCAGTTTTTCTGTCTTCCTTTTCTTTTTCCTCGGTTTTTAAATATTGTGTTTTCTCCAAAGCTATTTAGTCGAGGCCACAGGCCCCAGGACTCCAACAAACACAGTTATTCTTTTTGACCTGTGGGATACCCACAGTCAGAAGCACCAGAAAGAAAAGTCAGAGAGGAGGTGGCGGTTGGTCATTGCTGACAGCATCCTCTTGTTCAGAGACATCGCCCATATTGCTGGCATCTCACTGGCAGATAAGCCGAGAATGAGAGAAATAAAATCCCAAGCCCCAGTCACAAAGGCAATGTACTCGGCAGTGACATGGTAGAGGGTGAACAAGTGCCCATGAATGCATCGCCGAAGTCACAAGGAAGGTGAGCATGGGTGAAGGAGGAAGGTTTCTGGGAGGAGGGAGCCAGGAATCAAGCTTTAGGGGATGTGGAGTTCTTAGAAGAATTATAATTCCTGGTACCCCTCCTTTGAGAGATGCAGTCCTTGTCCCCTTCCCCTGGATCTGGGCTGGCTTGTGACTGCTTCACTCCATGGGTGACAGAAGCGTGATCACCTGACACCTGAGGCTGGTCCCAAAAGGCCTAGCAGCTCCTCTCGTTCACCAGCCCGTCCCTGTGGGAGCCCCAGCTGCATGTCAGGGGCTCAGTGACCCCCAGGTCCCCGATCCTTGGGGTGTCACCTGCGTGGGACCCAGTGATGGACAGGCCCAGCAGAGCCTGGGTCTGCTGAAGGTTTCAGAGCAAAACATCCTCCCTAAAAGCAAGACCGCTGTTTAAAAATCGTATGTCTAGGTGGTTGTTCTCACAGGCAGAACCGGGTCCAGAGAGACGAAAGCGAACTGAGCGTGGGAACTAATCAGTGTGACCTGCTTCACTGGGGTTTTATTTTCCTGTGTTATGAGGATTGTGCAGGCAGGACTGCCGCTGCACGACAGACCATCTCCGCTGTGTTTGTCTGAGACTTCGTCCCCCACAGTTGCCAGATGACTGAGTGTTGCAATCACGTTCCAGAAGGTGAAAGGTGAAGGTCAGCAGGTGCAGACCCATCAGCCTACACCTGGAGAAGTTTTCCTGGAAGCCCCACCCACTGATATCTACTGCTATCCCATTGGCCAGGACTGGTCACGTGACCACCCCTAGCTGCAAGGGGAACTGGGAAACTGAGTATTTCAGGCACAAGGAGCTGCCGGACGGGGTTTCAGCTAATGAGGAAGAGGAGGCTGGATGTCGTCCATCTGTCCTCTCGATGGTCCCAATAGAATCACACTCCATGAAAGCAGGGGTCTGGTGCTCACCACCCTACTCCATGTGAGCAGAAGGAGGCCCAGCACACAGTAGGTGCTCAACACATATTGGCCACGTTTTGTCAAGTAGATCCATACTGAGGTTCTTGGCAGTCAGACCCAATGGTCAGGAGGTTAGGAAGAGCCACCGTACAAGGCCGGGGGCAGGGAGGGCCACCCGGACCCAGACGTCCTGCCAGGACCTGTGGATGAAAGCTCCCAGCTCTGAAAAGCCCAGAAAATGCAAACGGAGACAGACAGCAAACACTCTTACGAAATCAGGGCAACTTTGTTGCAACAGGTCTAGAGAAAGAAACACACCGGGCTTCCAAATCCATTTGCAGACATTAGAGATGGGGGTAGAAGGGCCCCCAGCTCCCACTACACCCCAAAGGCCCCAAGGGCGAGGCCCGATTCCTCTGGACGACCTTCCCATAGGTAGGTCGGATGTATGTTCCCACCGAGAAGCAGGTCTTCACAGGCTAATTGATTTCACTTTGGGGGAAATTATCTTGACACTCAGCCCCCAGTTTCCTTTCCCTTCGTCCTCTGGCTCAGCAGGAGACTGCACCGGCCTCTCCGACACATCTCCTGGTGGACGGACATCCATCACATCAGTGTCCGTTACGGAGCCAGACGGCTTCTCACTCGCCCGCAGCACTCCAGCCTGCCCCGAGGCCGGCGACCTCTTGGCTGTGGGGCTGGGAAGCTACCAAAAGCCATTACAGATGATTTGGTTCCAGATAACAACAACACCCCCGCCCTGTGGCTCTCTTCCCGAGCCCCAGGCTGCAGCCCTGAGACTGGGGGTGGGAGGTGGAGCAGGAACAGGGTGTAGAGGAGGAGACTGGACACAGAAGCCCGGACTGGCAGCGAATTCTGAACGGGGGCTGGGGGTGGGGTGGGGTCTGACCATTCTGCCCACACACAGGGAGCAGGTGAAGGCAAGGATCGAGGCGCGAAGAGCGTGGCTGGCGTCACGCCAGGCGCCTGCAACCCAGGGGCTTGGCCCCCGTTTCTGAGGGAACACCCCGCGCCACACAGGTGCTGACTCGGCTGGGGCAACCTGACGAAGGAGGCGCGGTCCCCGCGCCTGCCAGGAGCCATCCCGAGCCCGTGAAGCTGCAAAGGAGCCGAGTCTTGGATTTTTCAAGAAAATCAGGAAGTCAAATGTTTATTTGAAATGTCCTGTTTTGTTTCTTTTTTAATTTTGGTAATTAAAAAACTCAAACAATGTGCCAGTCAAACAAATATCGAAGGCCGGTTTGGTCCGCAAGCCCCCACAGATCAGCAGCCCCCCCATCTCCACCTGGAACCCGTGGCTGCAGTGGGGCCCCCCACCTCTGGCTGGCAGTTTCCTCGGTTTCAGGTTTTGTTGTTACTTGTTTGGTTTGGTTTGGTTTTATTGTGTCAAGCTCTGAGGGACCGTCAAATCTGTTTCACTTCAAAGCAAAAATTTCTTGCTCGTGGGTGAGCCCTGTACTTTCTAGAACGGTTTAATGCCTTTCGTCACCTTCCGCGTTCACAGAACGGGAGGTAGACCGGGGCGGGGGGGGGGGTCCCCCCACTGCCACTCAAAACCTGAGCCACTCAAGGACTCGCGGGTCCCCTGCTCACTGCAGGGCTCTGTCGCCGCTGGGAGGGGGATGTGGTGACCTACCGACTCCTTCCCAGGTCTTACCAAGGCTGCTCACGCCAGGCCCCTCCGCCCAGCCCACCCAGCCTCGCTTCTGTGGCCTGTTCTCTGGAACTTGACCCCGAAGACCAGGGAGACTCCAGCCCAGCGCCGTTCCAGCTGGCGCGGGGGCATTGGGTCAGGTCAGCCTAAATTCCTCAGCGCTCAGTGTCCCGACAGGGAGCATTCTTCACTTGTTGCTGGTGGCAACACCTGTCTCATGGACGGTGCTCTCCTGGCACTATGTGAGCACGCACCCAGGACCGGCAGGCGTCGGAGGCATGGCCTGGAAGAGGAAGGAGCTCCAGATGGCCTCCTCAGCGGCACTGGAGCTGATTCAGCTTTTAAAACCTGTCCTAGCCCAAGTCACTCAAGTTTAAGACCATGGGAGACAAAGTCCAGTTGGCCAAGTTTGGCCCCCTCACCCACGCTGGTAGGAGGAGGGCGGGGTATAGGCCCACCCAGAGCCCCTCCCCAGCCCAGCTACCCGCTCCGCCGCCTGTTTGCCAGAGCAGCTTGGCCGACCTGAACCAGCAAATGCTGTCACCGAAGCACAGGAGGTGGTCGCCTGATGCTCAGAATACCACGTGTCCCCTGCAGAGATGGAAAGGGAATAGGAGGGGACCTTTAAAGTCATGTGCATGACGGAGCCCTGGCTGGTGTTATTCGGCAAGCGAGGGAGGACTCGTTGGAGGACCTGGAACACCAGCTGCTCAAATGCCATCGTATCAGGCCCTCTGGACCAGGGACACTGCTCACAGGCCGGGAAGGAGCCCTCCCGGCCCCAGCCACTCTGCACATTCGCCCGCATCTCGGCAAGCCAGCGGTTCCCACTGCTGTGCGCTCTGGCTTCCCTCCCGGCTCTGGCTTCCCTCCCGGCTCTGGCACTTTCCGGTGCCTCGTCCAAAATAACAGGAGCTACAGGGTCGACACACCTTTTCTCTCGCCCCCGAGGTGACCACCGCAGCCTCACTCAGAAACCTGGCCCCTCGGGGGGCTGACACTCTGACACAGAGACCCGAGATCCTTGTGAAGGCCTGTGGGAAAATCGGGGAGGGCAGCGGCTGGCCCGAGCGCGCGCTCTGAGCCCGGAGACAATAACGCATTTTGCACGCATCACTGGGCTCTGACTCTGTTGCCAATTAAACCCTCTGTGGGGGGCAAGCCGTCCACTTAATCTTCGCTGCCAAAGACACAATCCCCCCAAATACCACAGGGGTGGGGCGTGGCCTGTATTACAAAGACGACCCAGATCCTGCCGTTTCTGAAGTTTTATAATTCCTCCCCAGTCTGCTCATTGCTGGCTGGCTGTCAGGAAGGGGTGACCAGATAGGTGGCAGGGACCCAGCCCCCTGCCGCCCGCACCCCACCGCTGCTGCCAGCCTGGTCTGCGTGTTTACAAAAGGCCCGAAAATGGGTCGGCCAGCCACCCGAAGGGGGGCAGGATGAGAGGTGGCTCACTTCTGTGCCCTCTTTTCTTTCTTTCTTTCTTTCTGTTTATTATTATTATTTGCTTCTTTCTTGCATGCTTTTCTTTTATTTCTTGTGTTTAATTCTTTGCGTGTGTTTTCTTATTTCATTCTTTTTAAAAATAAAAACAGCCAAGGGGTTAGAGAGTCAAAATTATATCTAAAATAATCTTTTAAAAACTCAGTTTTACAAAATGGACCCAAGTTCAGTGACTGAGCGGGAGGTGGCCAGTCTTTCATCCCCACGTGAGCCTGGGGGACCCTCTTGCCTTGAAAACAGGGCCCCTGGGCCAGACACAGCTCTGCCTCCAGCCCCGGAGCCTTGGCTGTCCAGTCTGGGAAATAAACACAGTCATTTAAAGATACTATAAAGTGTTTGGCCCTGGTTGGTGTCGTCCAGTGGATTGAGCACCTGCCTGAGAACCAAAGGGTTGCTAGTTCGATTCCCAGTCAGGGCACATGCCTGGGTTGCAGGCCAGGTCTCCAGTAGGGGGTGCATAAGAGGCAACCCCACACTGATGTTTCTCTCCCTCTCTCCCTCCCTTCCTCTCTACAATTAAACAAATTAATGTAAAAAATAAAGATACTATAAAGTGTTTGGCACATAGAAAGAGCTTGTTAAATGTCAGTTGTTGTTGTTGTTGTTATTATTATTATTATTGCCAGCAACAATTTTTAAACAGAGCTTAAACTGCATTTCCGAAAGATCTTAGCTTGATGGCTTTTAAACAGATGTCTGTGGTTGGCCCGGCAAAGTCTGATAGAGAAAAATAGACATTAACCAGCATGGTTTATTTTTTTCATTATGACATATGAGGATGGCAGTATGTTCTCTATTTTCCCCCTTTAAAAATTATTTATTTTTAGAAAGGGGAAGGAGGGAGAAAGAGAAGGAGAGAAACATCGATTGGTTGCCTCTTGTACCTGCCCTGACCAGGGACCAAACCGGCAACCCAGACATGTGCCCTGACTGGCAATCGAGCTGGCCACCTTTTGGTTTGAGGGACAACACCCACCCCACTGAGCCTCACCAGTCAGGGCTCTTACTGTACAGAGGAGAAAACTGATCATATGTTGTGTGGTATGTATGTGTAATTATATCAACTACCTTCAATGAGTAATCAGTTTTCTCCTCTGTAAAACCTATTTCTGTACATTACGTGTATGTGCCTGTGTCTGTACATGCATGTCCACATGTGTGTGTGAAGTTGTGATTTCCTATGAAAGAAAATGCAGCCAAGATCACAGCCATCCAACATCTGGGCCCGGGGGGAGGGCCTGGGGGAACGTTGCTCAGCCCCTCTCGGGGTGCCAGAGGGTCAGCCCACCACCCACTCCTCCTGTCCCTAGTAAACATCGGCCATCGACCATCAGGACGATGACGTGCAGACGGCACTCTGGCGCGGAGCAGAGTCTCCAGCCACACCTCCTGGGTGTGCGGAGGTTTTGGAAGTGGGAGCGGACCCAGTGGGACTTGTGATTGGAGAGGTGAGAGCGCGAGGGGGAAGGAGGGAGAGCTGCCGCCGCCACCCGGCCCATAAGACGAGCACAAGGGAGTGAGACCGGAGCCAGGATCATTGGGGAGGGAAGGGCCAGTGATGAGCTACTTAGCAGGGCGTGGAGGCCACCGACAGCTGGGAGAGACACTGGTCAGGTGTCCAGCAGGGTCCTGGCTGCTTGCGGGGGGCTGACCCTGGCCGATGCGGAACAACAGTGAGAAAGACTCAGGATTGTCGGCGGTGCCGGAGAAACCAAGCTTCCAGAATGGGGGCCGCAGCCCCCGCAGAGCCCACCAGGCAAGAATGTCCTCTGACCTCCCAGGAGGCACAAAGAACCCCACGAGACCTGACCCACTGACACTGGGGACTGTTCCCTCTCAAATCTCAAATCTTGCCGCCCCAAGCAAACCACATCCCCCCCGCCGCTCTCCCATGACCAGTCACTTCCTGCCCCAGAACTTCTAGGCCAGGAGACTCCCTGCCACCACCCAGAGGCTGCAGGGACAGTGGCGGCCCCTCCTGTCACCAGCACGTCCCAGAGAGCCTGGCTGTGCTTTGTGGCCGAATCAGAAGGAAAGGTCTGGAAGCCCCAAGCAAGCAAGACGGAAGCCCAGCTGTGTGAGTGCCCCACCGAAGCCTGACCTCAGGCCTCTTCCTTCCTCTGCTCATCTGACCCAGGAGGAAGGCAGAGAAGGGCCCCGCCCCCACCTGCTCTGAACTTTCCATCATCATCATCATCATCATCATCATCCCCTCTCCAGCACAGCTAAGAGTCAAGAGTAACCCGAATTGCTTCTTCCCAGAGGGGCTGGCCACTTCCCACCCCACATGCCCAGGGCCACACATGTCCATCTGAGAAAAGACACTGGGGCCCACCCCGGGGGACCTCCTTCAAAGGCACGACCTGCACTGGACTTGACCCTATTCCTTCGCCCTCACCTTCCTCCCTTTGTCTGGTGCCTGAGCCGCAGGACCCTCCGACGGGTCCTAACCTTCCTCCCAGTGACGTCAAAGGCCTGGGTGAGGCTGGCAGTTCCTTCCAGCGGAGCTGGCTTCCCGACATCCATTCTGGCGGCACAGAGGCTCCCAGGATGCACAGGGGTCCTCACGTACGGGCCGGTCTGAGCGCCTGCCGGACACGTAACAGTTTGGCCGAAGAAACCGGCGGTCTGGACACTGGGGACGCACTGACAGAGGGAGGGAGGGTGGCTGCGTGTGTCTCTGCACCCCTCGGCCCCGCACACGGGCACCCCGCCCGTGCAGAGCGGCCTCAGCAGGTGCCAAAGCAGGGGCTTCACCGTGACAGACACTCCGACCCTCGGTCTGTTGGCGTGTGCTCCCCATCCGCGCAGCTCGAGGAACGTCCCAGGTGAACACACCTGTGCCACCAGGGTCTGCTGCACGTTCAGGCCCCTCTCGCTGGCGCCTGGTGCTCCCACCTGTCCCCTGAGGGTCAGGCACGAGGGTCGCTGGTCTGTGATGCTGGGGCTGCAGGATGGCAACCAAACCCCCGGCGGTGTGTCATCCGAGGGAGTTCGGTCCATGCCCAAGCGGGGTCCTGGAGGCCCTTGGAAAGGGTGTGTGCAGGTGTGTCTGTGTGTGTGTGTCTCAGTGTTGGTGTCACCATGTCTGTTTAAGGAACAGGAAGAGCGCTCCCCCTGCTCTGCTGTAGAGTTGGGGACACTCAGACATTGTGGGAACTGGCTTTTTAACGACCCCCACCCCCGATGTCCCCTCACCCGCAGTGACGCCCACCTGGCTCTCTCAGCCCACCGGCCGCCCACTGACCGCAGGGGCGGAGACGGAGGAGCCCCCAGTGCGGGACCGAGACCTTGTCTTTCAGCCAGGCAGCCTCCCTCCGGAGCTCACTCACGCCGGGCCCGCCTCTCGCCCAGGCAGCGGTCACAGGCAGGACAGCAGTATGGCTCCCAGGTTGGCCCCCCCCACACACCACGCTTTCTCTAGCAGGGCCCGGGCCACACGGGGCCCCCAACCCGGGTCTGCGAGCCAGCGTCCACACAGGGGAAAGCCCCTTGCAGGGCCTCCAACTTCCCAACGAGCCCTCCCCTGAGGTACCTGGGCCGCTGCCGCCCCAGTGCTGAAGGCGTGCCTGGCGCAGGAGCGCTCAGAATCACAGGCGGCAGTGGGTGGGGGGACGGCTGGCATCAGGTGTGGTTCCCAGGCCGATGGGTGGCAGCGGCTAGTGATCCCAGAAGACACTAGAAGTTACTTCATGAGCACAAACTTCCAGGGCTTCCTCGGCCTGGAGACCTGATGGCCACACTCATACTCAGGGTTCCCACCAAAGCCGGCTCGTGGGGCTGCGCCGCCCCCCTCCCTGACGTGCAGGCAGTCTGGGGACAGCAGTGGCAGCCCTGATGCTCAGGGCCCAGTCCCACCTCCCACCACTGTGGCCGCAGGAACATCACTGGCTGGACCTGGGGACACCTGAGTTTGCGACCACCGGCCTAACCGATGAACAAGGAGTCCTGGGAAGTGGCCAGAAATGCCCCAGAGGAGATGACCCCATTTTGGTGAGGACTAGGTGTCCTGCAAGGGTGCTGCTCAGTTTTGTTGCTGGGCAAAGATTTGTCACGGAGCAAACAGTGTCCACGGGACAGTTTGGCCGGTGCACCTGGTACCGTGGCCCAGGCGGGGGCAAGGCTGGGAGGTCGCTGATCTGGGAAATGACAGTGTCGGAGCTGGAGCCTTAGGGGGCTGGCCCCGAAGCGCCTGTCCTGCCTCAGGGGGTGCTAGAGGATTAAGGGAATACAGCTGGAGAAAGGGGTAGAAGGTTCTGGGAAAAAGGCTGAGCCCAGCAAGGTCACACACATCTGTGGCACAGCAACTCTCAGTGGACGACGGCACCTGCACACGGGCAGGGGCGCTGGGGACCGTGGCATCCACCAGCGGCCAACGCAGCCGTGTGGACAACATCTTGCACTATGGGACTCTCCGTGGCTTGGGCATTCAGTAATTTACGCAGTAATTAAAGGCTCCTGCAAAAGTAAAAGGCTGTAATTTGCTCTAATTGGCCCAGAACCTTGGCAGCGCCCACGCTGGACTTCATTTGGGTTCCGACTCCCCCGCCTTCCATCTGCTCCCCATAAATGTCCCGGTTGGTGCTGTTTGCCCCGCAGTGGCTGCACCCCTCCCAGAGTGCTTGGGCTGAGGAGGCACTCCCAGGTCCCCAGTGCAAGGTCTCCTGCGCACCCTGCGTTGAAACCTGCCTCTCCCTGGCTCAATGGCCTCAGACAAGTCAGGAGGTGGTGCTGAGCATCTCTCCCATCTGTGAAACAGGGGTAGTTACCGAACGTGAAGGCGTACAAGGATCAAATGAAATAACACGCAGGGACGTGCCTAGCAGCAACTGGCCCCGGTCCACGCTGGTGGGATGGCTGTCAGGGTGGACAAGAGCGGGCTCCGTCTCTGAGGGCGGAGGTCCAGGTCCCGTGTCCAACATCCCAGCTGCTTCCCAGTGAGGGTGGGAATGAAGTCAGGCAGCCAGTCCCTCTCCAGCAGACAGGACTCCCGAGGTCCCCATCCACCGGTCCCCATGCCGCTGCCCTGTGAGGCCCTGTGATGCAGGGCAGGGGGGCTACGGACACACCGCTCCCACTGTGTGCTTTCCAAGCGCTGAGTGTGCCCCACGCCACACAGTCCTTGTCCCCGTCCTCCGAAACGCACCTTGGGAGGACGCTGAGCCACAGGCAGGCCGAGGCACCAGCGTTACAGAAGGCTTCCCAGCTCTCAAGTGACAGAGCCGGAGCTGGACTGGGCATGTCCACCCGGCTGCCAGCTGCTGGGGGCCGTACGACCCCAGTGCGAGCCTGAGCGATTCCGGAGAGACGGAGTGACTGAGCGATGCCCAGACGGGGTCGCCCAGGGTCGTTCGGGGGCGTTGACAGCACTCCGACTCCCAGAATCGCTCTCCCAGCCCGTGAGCAAAGGGGTTTGCCCTGAACAAGGAAGAAAAGTCAACTCCTTGTGGGATCATGGGCCAGGGGATCGGTTCCGTTCAGGAGCTATGGACATGCTTGCCCACCTTACTCGGATCCCCCCACCCCATCTAATATTGGTCTTTCCAAATTTAAACCCACAGTTCGAGCCAAAGCCAGCTCTGGGCTCCCATGCCTCTCCCCTTCCGTCCCGCCTCCACCTGCCCCTCCCCCAGACACGCATCCCCCGAATACCTCCCCCCACCCCACTCCCGCCACGATGTGTCCCCACCGTCCTTGTGAGTTTTGGCCAGGCAGCCAACCACTGTTGCCAGAGCGACCGCCGGAAGAAAGGAAACTTTTAACTGCACCTCGTTGGAGCCGAGAGCTTCCCGAGCCTCTCCGGTGCCTCCTCCCCGCGCGGCTCCAGCCTCCACGTGCGGTCTTGGTGTTTCAACCTCCGGACGTTCGAAGGAGGGCCACCGTCGGGCCTCGTTTCCGAGTGCCATCCTGGGAAGTTTGCACCGAGTCTGATTCCCAGTTCCCCAAAGAGAAGCTTTCATATTCAAGAGCAAAGTAACTGAATTTGGAACTTTTTATTAATGATGCACGAGGCCTGGGTGACACAGAGAGGCTGGAAAAGCACAGGAAACCAAGGGACTGGGTTTATCAAAGAGCAGCCAGAAGGATTGACCGGTGGGGTGAGAGGGCATGGGGGACATGGATGGGGGAGCATCCACAAAGGGGAAGAAGGGTCAGTGTCTTCCTCTCCCCTTGGAGGCTAGCTCTTACTCCATATTGAAACCAAGGGTGCCAGCACAGTCCTAGGGGTACCTGGGGGTGTCACGGAATCCCTGTGGCATCGATTTATCAGCCAGCTCTGCGGGCACCCGCTCTGCGGGCAGTGTGGCCTTCTAAACGTCCCCTCTCAATCAACACCCAGGCAGGAGCCTCGGCTATTCTGCACCCGGACAGCCACCGCTTGCTGCTCACGGCCCTCTTGGACCCTCAACGCCCACAGCGGCCAACACAGCCACTAGCTCCCCACTGGGCTTCTCCTGAGCCACAGGCCAGCTAACCAACCCTGCGTGGACTCCGGAGCTGCCAAGGTCGACTCACTCACTGCACAGACCCTCGTCGCTTTCCTCTCGTCCCTGACCGAATCCCCAATGATTTAAGTCCCCAGAATTTTCCCAAGGTTTTGCAAATGGGCAAAAATAAAGAACCTCCAATGTGATGCTGTTTATTTGGTTAGCCTGCCTGCAGACATTTGGGTAAAGGCATGAGTGTATTTGGGTTTCTAATTGTGTAAGGAGAACAACATATTAATAAGAAATTCCTCAACTTACTAACAGCTTCTTGAACATCATGCGTGTGTACGCATGTGTGTGTTATTTCTATGGCACTAAAATCAGAATCCAACCTCCAGCAGCGGGGACAGTGACAGAAACTCCTGGCCTGTCCGTCCAACGTGCTTCCTGTGCAGGCAGACTGGGGCCTGTTCCAATCTCTGCTCGTCCGATCTCAAAAGCGGAACGCACCAAGGATGCAGAAATCGCAAGCATGCTCCTCCAGGAACGGTCTCGAGCAGCCACCCCCGGTCTCCGTGGCTGGTGCCAAATGCTCCCCATTACACCCATGGGTTCAGCAGCCCCCATCCCAGAGAAGTAATGGGGTTGTTTCCCGGATTTGTACCAATCTTTGCCAATCCAACACGTCAAAAATGACATGTCAATATCACTTTAATTTGGACGGTTTGGGTGATGCGTGGGGCGGGGCCTTTCTTCCTTGTGTTTCCCTCCTTTCCGTGGCACACACACCACTGCTGTGCTCTATTGTTGTTACAGCCCGAAAACAAAACCCGACAAAAACAGCATGTGGACCTCGCTGGGCTGGAGCCATGCTGACAACAGGTGACACTCGGACACGTGAAAATAATGAGGTGTGACTGTGTCCTTCCGCAGAAATGTCTCCCAGAGACAAAGTGAATGAGAATGGTAGAAAACCAAAAGCATGAATGGGTTTTTTTAATGCATATAATGTGCATATAGAATGTTCTAGAAATTGTTGACGGTGGTTATTTCTGTTAATCGAGACCGAAGAGATTATGGGAGGAAGGATTTACATTTATTTTTAAATAAAAACTTTATTTAAAAAATGTTTGATTTGTAGAAAATTGGCAAAGATAGCACAGAGAGGTTATAGCACAGAGCTGAAACCCCTCTAGAATGGAAGCGTGCTCATTTTTAAGCAAGGGCAGAATTCCTGTACACTCCCCACCTGTTTCGCTGTCCCCAGATGTCACCTCACATCACCCCTAACACTTGTCGAAGTTAAACACCAGCACAGAGACGTGACTCTCACCCATGTCCCTCGTCTGTCCCGGCATCCCAGCCGGAACCCCAGGCATGCAGTGTCCAGGCCCCTCGGCCCCTCTCGTCCATGGACACCGGTCAGTCTTCCCTCAGTTTCCACACCTTTGCTGGCAGCGTGAGCAGCGCTGGTCGGGTGGGGGACGTCGTGAAAGGCCCCCCTATGTGGCTCTGGTGTTTTCCTTCATGATTAGACCGGATTGAGGGAGACCACACAGACCCCAGGTGCCCTTCCCGTCCGTCAGGGGTACAGGACAGCTGCCCAGCCCCTGGTGGCATCCCCCACCCATCACCTGGCAAAGGCAGCACCTGCAGGCGCCTCCTGGTCTCAACCCCAGTTCCCAGAAGTGAGTCCGTAAGCACAGCCCACCCCGGAGAGGCGGGGAGGGGACGGGAAGGCTGGGGGCAGCCCCTCCTGGCAGGGAGGGCCAATGGAGGACACTATTTGGCATATTTCTGGTTCCCAGGCACAAATTACTGATATAATTTAAAAACATCCTTCCTGAAACCATGAGAGCAGGTGAGCCGGAATCAGGGCAGGGTCCCCGGATATCTGGCTGAAAGCAAAGCTCGGGGCCAGCCCTGCGGCGTCCCCACCCCAACTCGCTGCACCGCCCCACGGGCCACCTTGAAGCCGGTTCCAGTGAAGAAGACATGCCCACGCAGTCCACGTCCTGTCCAGGGCACAGGATGCGAGGACAATGCCACCAATCTGACGTGACGGGCACATCGGTGTCCCAGACGCAGGCCCTGAGGTCGGAGGGGACCTGATGGGCGGGGGCTGGTAGGGGTCAGGGCCCAGGGACCCAAAACCTCACAACTGCGACCTCCACCGTGACCTTGAAAAAGGCTCCGAGCATCCACTGCCACTTCCTGGGATCAGACGAGCATCCTCCATCCTGCCTGCCCGCGTGCAAACTGTCTCTTGTTGAGGGACCAGCTAACTCCTGGAATGGCACCAGCGCAGGGAGCCTGTTCCCAGAAAGTGCTATGTGGCGGTTTTAAGGGGTCAAACAGGAGGGCTTTGGGGTCCCACAGGAGGGCTTTGGCGTGCAGTGCCGAGAGGCTTTGGTTAAACTGAGAAACTTGCTTTGATAAGCTCCTGGAGGTGCCATTGGTGACATGAGCGGTGTTTTCCCCCACTTTCCTGGGCTTGTTGAATTATTTGTACACAATTTATTTTACTTTCACGGGGCATTAAATTACCTGGAGGCCGTGGAAGAGTTCATTGTCAGTTTACAGGGTAAGGCTGCTGACAGGGGCACTTCGGATGGGTTTTCGTCCCTAGGGGATGAAAGTGGGAGGGGGACCCTGCAAACTGGGGGACTGGGCACTTGTAAAGGTGGCTTCCCTCTCTGCCAAAGGTGGGCCCTCTCTTCGGCCACTGCTGGAAAGTTCTTATGAAACAGACAGGAGCATCGAAGTCCATTCAATCGCCTGTGTCTTAGCCGGGAGCATTTACTGAAACCTTTCATCTGGGAACATTTGAACTTCATATAAGAACAGAAAGAAGACGTTGACAAATCATTCAGCTTCCAGGACCATCAGCACAGGGCTGACCCTGGTCATCTCTACCCGACTCACGCCAGCCCCCTCCACAGGCCATTTTGAAGCCGATCCCCGAGGCCACAGCATTCCATCTGTAAATAGGAAACGTGTTTTTCACAGGATGAAAGAGCTGTACGAACCTCCACTGGAGCCTGCCCACCGCAGTGCCGGAAGATGCTGCTCAGCCCACCAGGCAGGCGAAGCAGCTCCCAGTGGGTCTGTGGCTGGGACAGCCCTGGTATCGCACGCCAGCCCTCCCAGGAAGCCACATCCTGGGTGCTTACCTTAAAGGGAGGGGAGTCCAGACAGGTGGGTGAATCTCTGGGCATCCCCACCTCCCACCGGGACCGCAGCCCTGGCCGGGAAAGCCAGTGGAGCTGGTTCTCTTCGGTCACCTGGGACATCACAGAGCTGGCCCCCTGCTCGGCCGTGCTAGACCATGACCCCCTTTTCCTCCAGAGCTGCCCCCTCCAGCCCCTCTGGGAAGGGCAGCAGCACCTCCACCTTCTGTGCTTCCTGATCTCCTGGGCTGCGCGAAACAGTCTCACCTTCTCACCCATATTCTGGCGGATGTCTCCCTAATGCTGCAAACCCTGGGGTGTGCAATGAGGTGGGAACAATCACAACGACAAAAGGCACATGCACTTGACCTTGAAACAGGACTCTGTCTGGGACAGACATGCCCGAGTGTGGATGACACCCATGTGGCAGTATTTCTCGTAGCCAAAGACTGGGACCAAACTCCACAACGAGCAACACAGGGACAGAGATGCAGGTGCTGAGAGCAGCGAGGAGTGGCCTGCGGCCCGCAGGTGGGGAAGAAGCATGTGCAGGAGACAGGGCGTTGCCACGAGAGGAGAGAGGATGGGGGTGTGTTCACATCTTGGTGCAGGTGTATGGGAATGGACACAAGCATATCTACATTCCCCAGGAGACCAACATATTTGCACCTGTAGATCACATATGTAACCTATCCACACGCACATGTATATACATCGCAGACACACTCTTGCACATGCAAATGCCTACTTTGTGTGAACGCATGCATGGACACGCCTGAATTATCTCTGCAAAACTTCCCAAGAAACAGAAACAGTGTCCAGTCCCTCCTGGGGGACACTCAGTGCCTGGTGGGGGGGTCGGGATGAGAGAGAGGAGGACTCACTTTCCACGCCACGTTCTTCAGTCCTGATGAATTTTGTGCCCTGTCCCTGTATTTCCTGTTTAAAAGAGAAACACACAAAATCATGGGTCCAGGCCAGCTGTCTGGACCCCCTCCAGGCCAACCAAAGCAGGGGACCCCGGAGCCCATCTTTCTTAAGAGCCCGCTCAGGTAACTCCAAGTCCTGGGCACCAAGAGTCCCCGCCCTCGGGCCGCGGGCAACTGATCCCAGCCAATCGGTGCTTCTGGCACATGAAACCGCAGACCTTGCCGAGCGGTGCGCCTCATCTCCCCAGCTCCCCAAGCGTTTGCACATGAGGCTGGATCTCCCATTTTCACGCGGAGGATGGAGAGGCTTTGAAACGCTCTGACCTCTGCGTGGCCCCAAGCACAGACTGGCCAGTCGCTCAGACTGCCCCATGGACGGTGCGTGGTAGGTGAGACACGCCCGCCAACTGCCAGCTCCCTTTCCCTGGACTGGACGGCGGCCGTGCTGGCTTTCCCAGAGTCTTCTGAGACAAGGTGACAGGAATCCAGTGTCCGTGTCCACCCCCCAGCCACAGCCACCGGGAATTAAAAGGGGACGGTGGAACCGGCCCTGGGGTGGAACTGAGAGCAGACTGGGCCACAGCAAATGTTCCCACCCACACGGTGCCCAGCGTCCTGTCCATCCCGCCACCCCATGCTCCCTGAGAGGAAGGGAAATGCCGCATGGGCTGGCTCTCCAAGGAGAGTGGAGTTCAGAAGCGGATTTGATTCTTAGGAATGTGCTGTATTGTAGATGCTCCCTTCTCCACAGGCGACCTGTCCACCGTGCCACACTCAGCACTGCCTTCTCCCGCCCGGGAGCACTGGTGTCCGTCCCCGGGCCTCTAATACGAAACATGTGCTCGCGAGAATATGGTCTTCTGGCCCCCGCCCCGCCTCCTGATGTCTGGGGTTCGCGTCCACGGACTGACAGAGATTAATGGGCAGCCGGCAACATGTGTTTTCTCTTTGCAACCTTTCGGAGATCAGATGCGCCGGATGGATCCCAGCCGCGCTGGGCCGCGGAGGCGGCAAGATGGAAGGTTATGAATATTGGGAGTGGTATTAATATTTATCCAGTGATCACCACCCAAGGCACTTCCAGGGTGTCCCCTTATCCGGTCCTATCCATGGTGCCAAGACGGACACCTTTGGCCTTTAGCTGTCTTTAGGGGCCAAGGCTGACCAAGGAAGCGGAAATTTTTCTGTCACATGCACAAAATCAAGGTTAGGACTTTGAACCAAAATGAACACTTAGTGACGAACCTAGTTTTGGAAAGGAGAGCAACAGAATGGCCCTTGCCCGTGGGCTGTGTCCCAGGCCCCGGGCTGGCACAGGGCACGGCTGTCTCAGCTGACCTCCTGATATACTGAGGTCAACTGACGTCAAAATATTTCTAGAGAGTAAATGTCCATTTTTATTTCTTTAAATTTTTATTTATTGTTTTCACAGAGAGAGGAAGGAAAAGAGAGAGCGAGAGAAACATACAATGTGCTGTTCCACTTATTGATGCCTTTATTGGTTGATTCTTGTGCCCTGACTGGGGACTGAACCTGCGATCTTGACCTATCAGGATGGCACTCTAACCCCACGAGCCACCCAGCCAGGATAAGAGCAAATGTTTTAGGAACAGGCCATGGTGGGTCAGGTTGGTGCCATCTCCTGGTCCAGAAAGGCTAGCAGCTTCCACCCTCAGGTCACAGACACATACCTGCAGGCCCCGCCGGGCCCCCTGGGAGCTGAGCGACGCCAGGCCTGGGTAAACACCCCAGCAGTCAGCACTCAAGCGCCTCCGTCAAGAGAACCAGTCCGAACCTGAGGTGTGTGATGAGGTGACTGCGGCTGTTTGAGGCCCCTGGACGTGGGGTGGCTGGGCGCAGTAGCAGGGGACGTGGCAGCAGCTGTGGGGGGGCAGCCAGGGCGGCCGCCGGGGCTCTGGACGCAGAAGGCGGGGCTGACCGCCGGATGCCACTCACTGACCGCGGGCTGCCCGTCAGTGTCACGGCCTCTCCAGGCTCTGTCTCTCCATCTGCAAAGCGGGGACAGCGATTGCCCCAACCGCGGGGCCACGGAGACAAAGTGGTCAGCACTCAGGCCACAGGGGGCCCAGGGTGTGGAACCCACGTGTGTGCGAGAGTGTTTATCCCCCGTGTCCCTTCCCTCCGGCTGGCACTCAGCCTTGTCCCGGGTGCCCAACCCCGCAACCCCACGCCCTTCCTGGAGTGTCTCTCCCTGTTTGCTCGCCAGCGAGCAGCCCCATTCTTGGGTGCGCAGCCATACCTTCCTGCACGGAAGTCGACAGAGTCACAGCTCTGCCACCAGCCACCATGCAGCCTTGGGCAAGCCGCCTTGTCTCTGGAGCCCAGGGCTCTCCAGCGTGAGTGAGAACATGCGCAGGGACACTGCATGGGGCTGTGGACGCAATGAGCTAAAGCGCCTGCAGCAGGGACCGGGAACAAGCGTGGCGTGGAGCAGCCACCAAACAACAGCCTTGCCACTGGGACCGTCCACTTTCTCCTCCACTTTCCACAGCTCCTGGTGCAGCTGTGGTCGGTGGCCCGCACACAGCAATTCATGTGAAACGCAGGGGCGTCACCGCGAGAAGGCCGCAGGGCTGATTTCTCATATCCGCAGGAAAAGCACTTAAAGTTGCCTCTGTGGTTATTTCACAGGTACCTCACTCACTGTGCGGCGTGTTGGACGTGAGTCCCATGGTTTTCAAGTGCTAACAGTGAATGGACCCTGTCGCACGCAGGTGACGAGAGCCCCGCCCCCAGGGCTGGGCCAGCGGTTCTCTCCCCGTTCCCATAAATCACATCACAGTGTGGCCCAGGTCTCCTCCTGGAAGCGTTTCCTGCTCACAGCAGTGGCCGTGAGCAGATGCAGGGCTTTCTGTGTGAAAACATCTCACATGCATGCAAGTGACCGGAAGGAGATATGTCGGGGGAGGAGGGGGGGCAGCACTCTCCTTTCAAACCTGAACCAAAGCAGATGTAACTCACTCCGATGCATCCATGGATGTCTTAAAGACTCAGCATGCACTGTTTGAAAAGCTTCAGCCTTCCATGTGGGGTGCGGGGTGTGGGGTCCGGGAGGACAGGAAGCAGCCGGGGATCACACAGGAAGCGGCCGCCCGCTCACCTGGCGCCCACAGCAAACCTCCAGCTGCCAGACACACACACAGCTCAGGGCAGGAGACCACCCAAAGCTGCCAAGTGTAGCCTGGCCACCTCCCAGGGGCCCAGCCTCCGTCCCCCAGCTTCTCGGCTGAAGGGTTGTCCCGTTGTATCTAAAGCCTCTTCACTGGGGGGTGGGAGTAGGATTTCTAACTTCCTGTGGCAAACGATTGCATTCTTTCTGCTCTGTGAATGGCCTTAAAACGTGTCCCAAAACTACACAAGCAATTAATAATAATAGTAATAGCTACTACACATCCAACCATGTGCCAGGCATTCTGTCTTTAACCCTCACCCCACCTTAGAAAGCAGAAAGGATGAAGATTCCCCAGAGGAAGTCACACCCCCGAGGGGGGGCAGAGACAGGATTGGACCTGGACACTGGATGGCCCCTTGGGGGAGCACCTGTCCCTGCCTCCCCCCACCACAAAGAGCCCCTGCTTGGCCTCAGGGCAGGGCCTGCAGACAGACCGCTACGAAGGGGAAGCCCACACAGCAAACAGGGACGGAAGGAGGATGGGCCCAGGGGTTCCCAGGGTCTGGCTCAGGTCCTTCATGGGCTGCAGCTCAGCCAGGACAGGCCACGATTGTACGTCCGCCAGCCCCGCATGCAGCGTGCGGCTGACTGTGTCACAGCCGCACACCTCTCCACCCGCTCCTACTGCTGGCCAGCCCAGCCGCTGCTCCAGACGGTGACCTCCCCAGGAGGGGCCACGGGCTGTGCGCTGATTCACACCACCCCAGCGTGAGCCCCTCCCCCATGCCGCCGACCCCGCTGCGCCTTTCTTGTGAGCAGTAGGGGGCAGCCAGTGATGAGAAGCCGTGTGCTTCAAAGGCAGGCAGCGGCCACGGCCACGCTGCCCCTCCCAGCACCCGGCCTGCTGGACTGCAGGCCCTCCCCAAGCTCAGCCCTGGGTCCCTGGGGCCCCTGCACTTCTCTGGCCCTGGAACCACCCTCCATGGCCTGGGGTCAGAGGGGGTGGGGGGCACAGGCGGGGGTCCGTCTCACCCTCAGGGGTCAGCAGGGCTCTCAAAAGCTAGGGGCCAGCAGGGCCTCAAACCCCCCTGTCTGTCATTTGTCTGAATTGGGAGAGAGTGACAAGTGCCACAATTTTGGCCGATCTGAAACATCAGGATTTCTTCAGAAAAATACGTGCACATTCTCAAGAAAACAGGGCACCAGCAGAGGGCCGAGGATGGGCTGACCACAGCCACTGGCCACTCACGCCACACAGGTGGGGTTCGGCTCAGCGCCCTGCCCCAGCCTCACCCCTCCCTGGGTCCTGGGCAGGATCCTGCTGCTCACTAGGCACCCTGCGGGTTTGCTGTACCTACACAGGTGCCCTGGCGGTGGAAGGCGGTGAGCCTGGCAGTTAAATGGGCACCTTCCTTCCCTCGGGGTGTTTGGGGCTCCCACTCCACGTCCATTGGGACCCGGCTCTGAGGGCTCTCCTGGTCGGGGGGCTCAGGCCCAGAGACACAGGAGGAGGAGGAGGAGGAGGAAGAGGAGGAGGAGGGGGTGGAGGACTCCTGACTGCAGCCAGCCAGGCCAGCCCTGGTCTCCATGACTACGAAGAAGCTTCTAGAAGGGCCACGGTGATGTTGACCTCAGGACAGAGGGCCCTAAGGACAGCCACACATCCAGCCTCTCACGATTTCAACTTGAGTGACAGTGGAAGTTTCTAGGGACCCCTGGTGCTGAGGGCAGATGGGATGCAGGGTCCTGCAGAGGTGTCCCACCCTTGTGTCACCCTGTCCATGACCCTGCCCTCCTGGACTGAGGGTCCCCCCAGGGGTCACCCAAGACCACAAGCAGGACTTTTTTGTCCATCCCTAATGCCACCCCAGACAAAGGTCTGGGCCCAGACAAAGCTGACTCAGGGGCAAGGCAGCCCTCAGCAGAGCTCCCCTCTGCCCCACTCACCCCCCACACATGGCCCCCGGCCCTAGCCGGCCCCGGCCAGCCCTCGTGACGGAGCTCGAAGGGCGCTGTGTACAGGGAGAAACTCCGGAAAGTCCCCTGGCCCCTTTCCCCCAGCTTCCCTTTGATTTCTAATTTTTTCAAAGGATTCTTCAACACGGGTTTCTGGAAGCTTTGTCCCAGGAAGCTCACACAAGGTTTGGCAAAAACCAAAGTCTTATTCCTCATTGGGCACAAGGAGCTGGAGCAGCGGTCCCAGGTGCACCGAGGAGCAACCCCCAGCTCCCCCAACCAGCACAATTACGGAGGGGGTGCTGGATGAAAAGGATCCCAGCCCACCGACAAACTGTACTTTCACCTCCCGTAGGACTCACAGGATGGGACTTGCCATCCGGGTGGCTCGGGGGCGCCAGGCGGGGCGGCTGTCAGGCTCCCTCCCCACCACCTCCGTCACCTCCACGGTCAGACGCATGCTCTGTGGGGAGGCAGGGGCCCATCCCCTCAACACTGCCCGTGCAAATGGGTTCCCCTCAAGAGTGCGGGGCGGGCGGAACAGGGACGTCCACCAAATGCAGAGCCATTTCTTAACATCCTTAAAATCCTGAAAAGTGATCTCTGCAGAAACTGCCCCAATGGCCATCGACAGGCAAATGAAGACGCTGGCCCATCCGTACAGGGACCGTGACCCGGCCGTGTACGGGAGTGAAGCTCTGACACCTGCTACAACACAGGTGAACCTCGAAAACACAATGCTGGGTAAGGAAGCCAGACACAGATCGCCACATGGGGTGTGGCCACTGACAGAAAATGCCAGACCAGGTGAATCCACAGAGACAGAGGGTGGATCGGTGGGGGCGGGGGGCTGGGGGTGGGGAGAGCATGAGGAGTGACAGCTAATAGGGACGGGGTGTCCTTTTGGGGAGAGGAGAATGTTTTGGAAGTAGACAGAGATGATGTTGTGCAATATGGAGAATGTACTGGAAGCCACTGAACTGTACACTTTGAAACGGTTTGGTTTTTGATATGTGCATTTTACCTCAACAAAAATAAAAGTGATCTCTGAGTTTGAAAGGACCGAGAACTCTGGCAGAGGACTCCTCGGACAACAGGAAAGGCCACTTGATTTATGGGCCACAGGCCTGAGAGGGAAGAGCTCTGTCCGCAATGGAAACTTTGTAAATAGCCAGCCGGGCATCAGAGTGACTTGGAACATTGGACCAGACTTCTCAGCTAGCCACTTGGTTATGGGTTGAAGCAAAGGGACAGGGACGGTTTTGTTTGATGGGAGAGGAGAAAGGCCCCCCAACTCTTAAACCAAAATATGAAAGCAGATCCCCCAGGCAGGCGTGTCCAGTGGGACTTTCACAGAGAGCGTCCAGTCGGCCCTGGGATGGAGGAGGGCAGCAGCGGTGTGAGGCGGTGTGGGGAGCAGAGCCCCTGCCCCGTTCCACGTGTGTCATTTCATTTAACCCGCCAACCACCTTGTGACAAAGCTCTGCAATGCCCCAGTGACGGAGGAGGAAATTGGGGCCCCTGGGGCTGAACCAGCTGCCCAGTGCAGGCAGTGGGGCGTGGGGGGCCAGGGTTGGGAGGGAGCCACGAAAGCCATCCAGGGTTGCCCAATTAGTCCCTGAGCTGGGGGCACCGGGTTCCCTTTGAGCCCCTGTCTGCACTGGGAACAGCAGCTGTGGTGACGGCTTGCACTCTCGTGAGCAAGCCCAGTGCACAGCCCAGGCTCCCAGACACGCGTTTTTCACCCTTTAACATCTTTGAGCTTGGGGTGGCGTGCCACCGCTCAGTCTTAGGTGACATCCAGGATGGAATCAGCGCTGCCTTTGTCTCCCTGAGGCCCAGGTCCCTAGAACTGGAATTACTGAGCTTCCTTCTCAGGACAGACACGGGTTCTGTTGTTGCCACAGAGTGAAACATTCACACGCAAAGGCAACTGTCAGATCAAACAGATACATACAAACGGGTGTTCTGACGATCTGCTGCAATGTATCAAACAATCGCAGAGCTGAGCCGCTGGCTGCCAGCACGAACTTCATTGCACCCTGGTGTGTCCTGGGGTCCAGCGGGCTCTGCTGCAGGAGCCTCCTCTTCCCTGTGGCGTGGATGGGGTTTCCCTGGAAGGACTCGCTCTGGGAAGGACTGTCCCTGAGGGTCCGAGCCCCTTCCTTCCCATCTGTGCAGGGCAGGCTGGAGGGCTGGGCTCAGCTAAGATGCAGGTCTCTGCACCTCACAAAAGGTGAGACTTCTTCCCTGATGGCCAAAGGCTCGGACAGCTTCTGTCCCAAGGGGCCAAGGCAGAGTGACAAGGCCCCTGGCGGACCAGCCTTGGAAGGCATGCAACAGCCTTGCTTCCCAACTGCGCAGGGGAGAGAGCCGCAGAGGGTGTGAGTGCAGGGCGGCACGCATGGGGCACCATCTTGGATGCCTCGATGACTGGCCTGCTACCCCATCCATTCTGGACACACCCGATGGCCACTACGGGGCACCCCCTACCTGTCAATCATTGTCCTTGGCAACAAGTAAACAGGACATGCTCAGCTCCACCCCCCTGGGAGTGGGTGCAGCGGGAGGCAGGGTACAGAGGAGGCAGATGAGGAAAATGTCCATGGGACAGTGGCAAGGCGAGCTCAGTGTTTTAAAGACAGACAGAGATGGGAGGGGAAGATGCTGAAAGAGCGGCCACAGAACGCCTCCCTGGGGGACCTGTGACAACCAACTGAAGTGACGCGCAGGCAGCAGTTCCCTGCACCAAGGGCGTTTCAGGAGCAGGGGTCGCATGTGCTGCAGGGCAGACGGGATCAAGTTCCCAAGGGGCAGAGGACAGGCCCGGGAGGGTAGGAAGTGCTGAGCAGGGGTGAGTAGCAGGGGCTTCCGAGTGTGGAGGCAAGACCACGGGGGCATCGGGACCGAGGCACACGTGTGGGTTCGATCCCAAGCACGCCAAGAGCAGTCCAAGGGCTGGCCCCGGGCCGAAGTCGCTGGGTTGTCACCTGTGGCACATTCAGGGGACAGGTGGTTTGGTGCAACCGGCCTGCCCTCAGCACGCCCACAGCATGAGGAGGCCTGTCCGATGCACCGCCTGGGTTCTCCCTGGTGCCCTGGCGACCCCCTCCTGGGACCCACCGCTCCCACCCACGCTGGGTTTATGCCGCCCACACTCACACCAGAAACCCCCGCAGCTACAAAGGCAGACCCGAGGCTCGACCCGCCGGGCAGGGAGAAAAGCTGCTGAAGGAAGTCAGTTACAAGAATGCTTCACCCAGGAGCAGGCCTTGAAGAATCCTGCCAGTCTCTGTGTTATTTTGGACATGTGTTTTGAAAAAATCAAAGGAACAGAAAAGGGACTTGTTTCCGCTGTTGACCAGGAGCCCCCAGCTTCCCTGCCCCAGCAGAGGAAAGCCAGGCGGGTAGACCCCAGGGCTCTAAAAATAGTGAACTTCCGCTGTGGGGCCCCCTGAACCTTCTGTTTCACTAAGCTCTCTTGATATCACTTGAATTTTTTTTTACTTTGTCATAACCTGTCAGCCTCCCCAAAGAGAACCTGGTCTCATCAAAGGGTCTGCAAGTGTGGACCGGCTGGCCTGCTGGTAAACCAGGGGCTTGGCAGCCTTCCTGCCGTCAACGTTTCTTTTCATGCTCAGCACCCACCTCTCCATCTGCAGGAAGAGCACCCTGAGGATCTTAGGGATGCTCTGTCCTTCCTCTCCTGCTCCATCAATCACTTGCTGTCTGCAGGAGCGGTCATGTGAATCAGGCCTGGCCAACCAGAGCACAGGATCTCTTTGGCCACATGATTGGTTCAGGGATAGGCTTGTCACCTAGTTGTAGCCAATCACCATCAAGCTGAAAACTTCTGTTCCCTTGGAGGATGGACAGAAGGATTTGTTTGCACTGGGCCTGGAGCACAGAGGATGTCCACCAAGACGAGGGACACTGTGGGGAGACGAGGTGACAACAGTGGGGACACACGTAAACAGCAGACTGAGAGATGGTTTTGGTGGTGGCATCTGAACCTGACCATGTCCCAGACACCTCCTTGGGCAACACCAGGTGCCACTCACAGAAACAATATATCCAAGCCGCCTCAGCCACCCCGCTCAGGGTCAGTCCTGCATGAGGAGGGCACTGGCACGACCCTTCATTGCCATGTGGAGTTCTACCTGCAGGACCGGACGTGGCGTGTCACCCCAGGCTCTCAGTCTTGGTCTCCCATCCTGCAGCCCCTCCCCAGGGGGGTGGGGGTCTGTCCTGCACTCACCGTTGTGCTTGTTCCCACCAAGTTTGCAAACTTGGGTCTTGACCTTGAATCAGGGAGATAACCAGCCCTTGCCCCCTACTCACCACCATCCCCAGGTGGCTTCCAGGGGGTCCCAGGGACCCCAATGGGGAAGACATCAGATGAGCCGGAAAGAAGGGTGTCCCAGTCCATGCTCCCAGCTGAGCAAGGTGCATGCACCACCCTTAGCCTCTGCCACCCACAGCTGGGCCCTGTGGCTGCTCCCCAGGCCAAACCCCTTCCTCCCATGAGTAGGGGTCCACACTCTCCCAGCCACCCGGGCACCCTGTTCAGATGCTCGACAAGGTCTCCAAAGGTGGAGACCCCACCAGGACTCGGCACCCAGGCTCCAGCCCCCTTGTCTTCCCTGTCGGTCTCAGTGACGTGGCCCCACCTCCAAGGTCAGACACCACAAGACCAAAGGGTCCAGTGCGTTTGCCTGATGCGGGCCCTCCTGTGCCACAGCGTGAGTCGCAGCCGACTTGGCTGGGGCCATGCTGGACTGGCACTGCCAGACTGACCCACTCCGAGCTAATTCGCTTGGCAGGAGCATCAAAGCCCTGTGGGGATGGAGTCCAAGTTTTCTCCTCTTTAAAAAACAAGAAAAGAGCGAAACAAAACCACACCCTGGCCCGAAGAACAGTGAAGCCCTGACCGTCTTTCATCTTCTGTCTCGCTGGTGTGGGAGTGCCCTGAGGGTGGGACCCACGTCCGGGGTCATCAACATCGCGTCCCCCGAGCCTGACACAATGCCTGGCATGTAGTAGGTGCTTGGGAAAAGCGTGCTGGAGGATGTCGCAGGCGCTGTTGCAGGTGAGAAAATTAACAGCATGAGATCACTTCAGTCCCCACGAGTTTCGTCTCCTCTCCTGGGGAGTCGGCTTCGTCCATCGCCCTGTGTTTTCATTCACTCGTATCCTCAGCTGGACCCCCAGAGCACCCAAGACCTGTCCCTGTGATGCCAGGGGAGGGTGACCAAGGAAGTCAATGCACCGCATACGAAGGAGCACTGGTCCACGTGTGGGTGAGGCCGCAGGCCGGCCTGCGGAGCCTCGGAACCAGGGCTGCATGAGTGGAGATGCAAGGCCGGGCAGCAGCCAGCAGGTGCCAGAGGAAGGGCTGAGAAGGCCGGGCAGAGCAAAGGGCCGTGTGTGCGTGTGCACACATGTTCATGCATGTGCACATGTGTGTGCGCACGCAGGCATGCACCCTGCATCTTTGTCTTGCCACCGGCATCCTGTCCTTTGTCCAGGTTTCCAGTTGACTGAGGGGCCCCTGTTGTTATCAGGATTAAGCACGGTTGAGCATTGTGGGTGGGAGTGCATACCCCAAAAAGCTACGTTGACATCCTAAGCCCCAGAACCCCAGGATGTGACCCTATTGGGAAATAAAGTCACTGCCTGTGTAATCAGTTAAGGTGACATCACCCTGGAGTCGACTGGGTACCTGATCCAATATGACCCATGTCCCCAAACAGAAGAGCCACATGGAGGCACAGGCAGGGGCTGGAGCAGGGCCCTGTCGGCGGAGGCGGCCACAGCGGGCAGCAGCCGACAGACACGAGCAGGAGCACCCCAACCTTCCAAGAGAGCGCAGCCCTTGGACAGCATGATCTCGGGCGCCAGCCTCTGGAATGACACAGGAACACACGTGGATCTTGGGCACCGGCCTCCGGAATGACACGGGAACACGTGTGCTGTTCTGAGCCACCCAGTGAGTGGCAGGCTGGTGCGGGGGGGGGGGGGCTCCTGGCACATTCAGTGAACACTACCAACCTGGCAGGTTTTCCCCCAGGGACAGGTCACAGACACCTGAGACCAGGTGCTGCCAAAGCTGCTGTGAATGGCTAGCTTTTATTTCACTCAGAGCCTCCAGGCCCCATTCCCCAAGCCAGAAGCACTGAATTTTGCTGGCACAAATACCCAAGCCCCTCGGCAGCAGCAAAATCCCTGTGGCCGGTGCACATGGCATCCCACAGAAGCATGGGGTGGTTCTCGCTGAAATAATGGGCAGACGGAGAGGAGCCAGGCCAGGGACAGCCTCCCAGGCCGTTAGAACTGCATCCGACATCCCAGCAGCTCAAACCGCCACATAATGACAATGGAACCAAATGGGCCGGTCCCGGCTTTCCCTCATGTGCGCCTCCAAGAAACACGGAGCTTGCTTGCCAGGCCGGGCCCACCCTGGGTACGAAGGGAACCACGTCTAAGGGCTTCTTGGCACACCTGCCACAGGGATTGGCCTTAACCAGCCCCGTCGCCAGTCCTGGAGCATTTCAGAAAAATCGAGCTGGGAAGGTGTTTTCTAGGGATGAGACAGACATGCCAGGTGCCCCGGCAGTCAGTGCCTGAAGTGAGGAGCACGCAACCTGCCACCAGCAGCACCCTGGGGTGGCCAGTGCAGCAGCCCAGCAGGGCGGAGTGGGCGCTTGGCTGCCGGGTCTCTCCGAAGCAGTGGAGCATGTGGCCCTGAATGAGCCAGGGAGCCGACGGAGGCAGGAAGTGGAAGCAGACAGTGGCCGTGACCAGGAAGGCTGTCCCCCGCCCCTCGGTGACAAGTAAACAAGACAAGGCCGGAGCACACAAGCCTAGTTTTCCATTCACCTGGGGCGCGTCCCTATACCAGCGTCATCCACAGGGACCAGGACCTGGTTAGATGGCTCTGCGCCCAAGCTCCCCAAATGCAGACTGTGCCACCTGACAGGGTTCCCCGGGAAGGGTCCACCAGTCGAAGGGGACCTACTAGTGTCCACGCCAGGCAGAGCTCCAGGAGCTGTGCCCCAGGCAGCAGGATGAGGGGAGTGGGTGGCACGTCCCAGCATGGAGGAGGTCCCCATCTGGTCCTGAGTCACCTACACTGGGGGCCTGAGCTGGGCTTAGCGCAGTCCTGCTCCTCCCTGTCACTGACCAGAGGCCTATTGTGTGCCTGACGCACACTAGGTGCTCTGTAGAGCGACGGCTCGCTGAGGCCCCACCACCAGCCCTGTGTGAGCCAGGACGCCTCAGAGAAAGGGCAGCAATGGGGATGCAGACACAGAGGCCGACAGGATGGCTATCAGATAGAGGCAGAGCCGGGGTGCAGGTGTGGACGTGCACGCGGACGCAAGTTGGACGGGGGACTATTGATCGAGATGTACGATGGAGGACATGGACCGGCGGGTCCACAGGTAAGAGGCTGACTTTAAGGCCTTGGCTTGCATGCAGTGGGGGGCAGGGCCAGTGAGGCCGACACCCCAGGGCCCCCAGTGGGCTGGAGGCTCCCGGGTTTCAGTGCCACAGCCGTGAAGCAGAACTTCTTCAGGATACCTCGAGTTTGCTCTGAAGACCTTCAGCTAACCGGGTAAGGACCACCCACCTCATCCAGGAGCATTTCCTGAACTTCAAGTCAACTCATTGTATCCGCTCACAAAATCCACAGAATGCCTTCCTGGGCACGCGGACGGAGATTGGGGCCCGCCGAGACCACCAGGCAGCCTTGCCAATCAGGAATTTGCTCCCTGTGTTGCCCAGCTCGGGGAGGGGGCTCAGAGAGGTCACCCACCCAGCCCAAGGCCCCAGAGCCAGCCCTGTGCTGGGCACACTGGGCAGCCAGGTGTTTTCACACCAGCTGAGGGTCACCCACCTGCAGGCTGGGCGCAGAGTGACCCCAACTGTGAGCGGGACACAGGAGGGAGGACACCCCCCACACTGAGCACACAGCACGGCCAAGGCCTCCATTTCCCTCCTGAGGAGTTTCTGTGTGTGAGGGGACAGGGGAGGGGGGCCCTGCATGTAGCTGTGGCACCCCCGCCCTCTTCCAGCCGCAGAGACCACCCAGAAACTTCTTCCCACTCCGTCTCGGGAGGCCCCGCCTGCCCCGCCACACCTCCCCGAGCCCGGGCTAACGCACCAGGATGAACAGTGCCAAGGACCCCCCCCCCACCGCCTTTGCGCGGGCCCCGGGAGGCAGGCCTGCAGTGAGAGGCCGAGGTCCCAGAGCCAAGGTGTTCCCCCCTGCATTCCTCCACGACCCCCCACGGGGGACACAGGCATCCCCACGGGCTGTCACACTGTTTCCAGTTGTGTCTGCGGTAAACTCAGGGCCGTAAACGCCTCTGTCTGGTCAGAGGCGGGAGGAGGCTGAGGGGGCAGGTCTCCATCCTGACTCTTCCAGGCCCTTTGCTGGGGGAAGGTGTCCATGTAAAGCGAGGTGACCGAGGACAGAGCGAGCTCTTCCCTCTGCACCAAGAACAGACGCGCGAGCAGCACCAGGTTACACGTGCCCCACTCCTGAGGGACAGGCTGGGGTGTGGCCTGTGCGGTGTTGAAGACCCTCCAACAGGACGAGGGGACAGAGGGGGTGTCTGCAGAAAGGCGGCTGTGCAGGCCATGCTGGCAAAGAATAGGACTCCCCCCGGCTCAGGACTGTCAAGGGGACAAGGGAGCGCTTCTCTGCCAGGGGCCAGGCCTGGCAACCCCAGAAGCAAGGGAGGGTGCCAGCTGTTGGGGTTCTGGGTCCCTTCAGGCATCACGTTATACATGTCCTGGGGTCAGTGTATCCACCGGCTGTGCCGTCATGTCACCTCTGGAAACCTGTCCATCTGGATGGGGGACTGGGTGGCCCGTGGCTCACCCTCCCACGGTCCGGACCCAACCTGAAAACTGGGTGAGCAGGTGGCCAGCACCCTGTGGGACTGAAGCCAAGATTAGGCTGGCTTTGAGGCCACCGCCCGCCAGACGCCAGACGTCCACTGTCACCAGGCTGGAGTGAATTTCTAAAAGATTGTAAATGTGATATTGAAGATAAAAACGTACACTGAGAAGTGAACCAAAAAAAGGAAAGGATCCGAATGCTGAATCGTGGGGAGCTCGTTACAAGTCACGAAGGCAGACGGGCCGCGTGGCGTTCCGTGTGACGACTTCTTCGTGATGCGCAGGGCCTCGTGCTGCCTTAGGAGATGGAACTGAGGTGGGTATGAAAAGGTCAGTCCGGCCACACAGCTGTGACAGAGTCACTCGTGACTGTGGCGTCCAGCTCTTCAGAGAGGAGGAGCCGAAGGGGGCGCACAGACCAGCAGGGGCTGGGGACCTCAGGGAGTGAATCCAGGGGCCACAGCCACCTTGCTCTCTTCACTTACATTCCACACAACATACACCTTACGCACAAACACGAATGACTTCTGTGGTCAGAAAAAAATAAAGTTTTTAAAATCATGGTTAAGCTTTCATTGTGGATAGAATCTCTAGGAAGTGTCCATTCTGTCTGAAGCCTTGGAATCTCAGAGGCCGGGCTGTGGCTGGGGATGGTTTTGAGACACCTGGCCACCGCCCAGGAGCCCAGCCCACACCCCTGGGCCTGGGTTCCCACCAGTAATGGTGAGCCTGGCCCCTGCCCACAAAATCATCCCCACCAGGCAGGTTCACAGAGGGCGGACAGGGCAGGTGCCCATTCACAGGGGGAGGGCTGTCTGCACGGCCTCAGTGGCCCAGCCGAGGCCAATGAGGGTCAAAGCCCCGAGTGCCGGGGGAGGCCAAGCTGCTGAGGGTGCTCCAGGGGCCCTCAGTGACTGGGAGGCCCAGTGTCCCCAAGGGCACCACTGAAAATCTTCCTCGTCCCTTTTTTTCTCCCCCCGCAACAGCTCAGAGGCTAAACTCCCACTGCTCCTGATGGAGGCGCACACAGGTCTGCCCCAGAGGCTGTGGGGGACCTTGAGCAGGCACTCCCACTGCACCCCACTTCCTGGGCCATCATCGAATGGGGCAGTGATGGCGGAACTGCCCCTGAGGCTGTAGGGAGGGTCAGATGATGTCAGACCTCCTGGTAAGTGTGGTCTTATCAACTCAGAGGACGGCACCCACAGAGCTGGCCCAGGTCCTGCTTACCATGTCCATCTGCTCGCCCTTCCAAACGTGACCTAGGCACCACAGAGAAATGCCACCTCCAAAAAAGCCAGAGACACACAGAGGGATAGAGACAGAGAGACACAGAGAGAGAGGGAGGGAGGGAGGGGAAGAGAGACCTCCTGCTCCAGCTTCCGGCCCTGCTGCGTCCTCACAGGCTCCCTCCCAACGCAGGCAGCTCTGCAAGACCAGGCTCCTCCCTCACCAGCTGCCTCTCCTTTCCAACTGCAACTGTGGGGCCACACAGGCTGCCTGTGGGGTTTTAGGGCCCAGTGTGAGGCAGGCTGACCTCGGTGGCTCACCTGGGGCCTCCCTCCTCCATCCACGGCCCCCCTTTGTCCTGCAGGGTGCCCCAGCCCCCGAAGTCCAAACCTGCCCCTGCCATCAGTCAGCCTCGGAGTAGAGGCAGGTGGCGTCCCCAGGGTGAGTGGCCTGAGTGCCTTCTTATGTCATCGGTCAGGATCCCGCCGTGTCCACCCGGCCCGGGGTCCCCCCCCCATTCATCTGGACTCAGCCTGGTTAGGGTCCCCTTCTTTTGGGAAGGGCCAAGTGACTCCAGAGAAAACTGGCCAGTGAGTGGCTCTCCAGGAGAGGGGAGGGAGGCGTCAGGAGCACGGATTACACCAGTTCTGGTGATGTGCCATGCCGCTGAGCAGGCTTGCCATGTCACCGTGTCGAGCCTGGGGCCAGCCAGCGTGGGTTCCCGGGGAAGTCAGGGGTCAGGAGACAGCTGCACCCTTCTTCCTGCCCTGCGGCCACCCAGGGCCCATGGCACCCACCAGGACAAGCCCTAGTGATCCAGGCAAGTCCACCCACCGGTCAAATGAGGTCAGGTGGCCGGGCCAGGAGCCTGGGGCAGCCCACCAGCCAGTGACTCACCTGAGCTAAGCTCCGAGCGAGATCCTCCAGCCAGATCCTGCTGGGAAGCCTTCCCACGGGCGCCAAGCCTGCTGCTCCTCAAACAGTAATTAAGCCTCCCAGCTCCCGCTCGGTGCCTATAATTACATTCACTTCACACGCAGGGAAACTGAGGCAGACACCCTACCAGACTCCGGGATTCACCGGTCAGCACAGAACTGGGGTCTGACCATGTGGGGGGCCTGGAGGGCACCCAGTGTCATCGCCTAGGGCAGTGAGGGGCACAGGCTGGAAAGCCCGCCCCTCAGGCAGGGCCCATGGAGTCATGAGCCCAAGGATGCAACCCCGAGTCTGAGAGTCCACAGAGCTTCCCTGGAAAGGTCCAGGTCATGAAGACTTCACACCTTGCAGGCCAGACAGTCCCTGCGGCTGACAGAGCTCTGTTACTCCCCCATGAAAGCAGCAGGCTGCAAATGGAAATGAGTGGGCGTGGCTGCATCCCAATAAAGCTTTATTGACAAAAGCCAGCATGGGGTGAATCAAAGGGCCAGCTGCCAACTCCAGCCTGGTCTGGTGAAAGTTTCCATGTACAGAGCTGAGCAGGCAGCTGGCTCAGTGTTCACACATCATCCTACAATGTAGGGCAGAGGCACTTCAGGCAAAGGATTTGTTCACAGACATGTGACCTATTTCAAACCCGTTGCATAATTTGAGGCAGACATCTGCAAAGAAGAACAGGCGAAGCAGGACTGTGTCAGTATTTCTAGACCGAGTGGAGCTGACCTGCAGCCACAGCTAAGTGCAAGTGGCCATCACTCAGTCGGCCAGGTTGTAAATTATCCCATTTTTTAACTGAATTTTAAACTGGGGAGATGGGTGGTACTTTCCCCCCCACTTGGGCACAGGGAGTCTCTGCTCATATTTGCTCTTCTTGTCTGAATTGAAGTCCCCATGATGCGAATCTCCAGGAAAGGCACGCACCTGGCATCTGTCAGACTTCCGGTCTCCCATCCCACCCCCTCCCCAGGTGACCCCGGGCTTGGCGTGCCGGAGCTGCTCGGCTCAGGTGCGTCAGACCGATGTGACGAGGGCCAGGCCTGGAAGGAACCGGCCTAAACCAGAGCCATGGACATCTCAGCGAGATGCCAGCGCCTCCTGATGGTCAACCAGGTGCGACCCTCGGGCTTCTGCACACTTTTCCTGTGGAACAGGAGCATCCCACCTTTTAGCATCTCTGGGCCACCCTGGAAGAAGAAGAGTTGTCTTAGGCCACACATTAAATACATTGCAACACATAATCACAAATAAATCTCATAACGTTTTAGGTAAACGGATGACTCTGAGTTGGGACACATTCACAGCCATCCCAGGCCTCACGCGGCCCTCGAGCGGCAGGCCAGACACCCCACCGTGGAAGCTCTTAGCGTGTTCGTGCAAGATGGTGCCCACTGCCCCGTCCTGCAGAAGAGGGAGCAGAAAACATCCCTGGCATCCTTCCGAACCTGCGTTCTCGGGTCTGCTACGTCCTTCTCTGCAATTGACAGCCCGTGCTTGTTTCCGCGCAAGGCACCAAGCACTTAAAATTCACGTGCCACCGCAGCCTCGGCATGTCATAAGCCACATCAAAAGCACTCTGCAAGGGAGCGTTCCCCTCTGTGAAACCTGAGGCCTTAAGTGGACCTGCTCTTACTCCGGCGATGGATGAGGGGCCTGGTGGGTGCGCGTTCCAGCTGCCAGACTCTGCTGAGACTTGCAGCTTCTTCGCAGGTGGGGGCCGGTGGCTGGCTTCTGCGTCCCCAGAGCCCATGCTGTGACCCCAGCAGAACCACGTGCATAGTGCAGTTGGGGAGCCCGTCTGCGGTCTCAGAGGTCTTGGCATGGGAAACTTTGGAACATCACCACCCTGGTTCCGGCCACACACCTTCCCCCCCCCCCCGCAGCCGCTGAGCCCCACAGGCAACTCCCCAAACTGCTGTCCAGGGGCCACATGGAGGGCTGCCTGCTCCTCTGCCAGAGTAATAGGCGGCAGCCCCGGGGACCCCACACCTCTGAGGAGCAGGCCGACCCTGCAACATCCGCCCCGCCCCACCTCCTCCCCCGAGGCGTCCACATTTGTTGGTGCCACAGGCCCTGCTCCCGCAGCCTCTGCCCAGAGCCTCATCCTTTATATTCCTGGAGACAGGAGCCTTTTTTGGTTGAAGCCCATTGGCTCCGAGTTCTGCCACTAACTGACAAGATTCCCAATTAATGCAGCAAGTTATGAATGCAACAATACTCACAGATGCCAGCGTGTCTGGGGGTCCCTGTGCCGGCTACTGCGATGAGCCTTTCCTGTGAGTTGTCTCATTAGTCCTGCCAGCACCCTCTTCAGGACACAGTCGTGTTGTAGAGGTAAGGAGCAGACACGCAGAGAGATTTCACAGCATCCCCACGGCTGCCCACAGGGGCTACTAGCGCCCCTGAGCTAGGTGGTGGCCCCCTGGACAGAGCCTCCCGTGGCACTCAGTCCAGGGGGACGGGTTCCGGGCCTGTGCGCAATGCTCCCCTCTCGGCAGGTGTCATGTGCGCACCTGAGTGGGGTCCTGGCTGCCCCCACATGGTGCCTGTCCAGCCTGGTCCCCTCCGTCACAGGAGACACATAGCTTGGACACCATCCCTGCCACTGCCTACACCTGGACTCCTGGGGGAATTGGAGAGGCTGGTCAATGTGCTGAAATTGTTTCAACTTGTAATTGCCACCTGGGCTTCCAAGAATAAGTAGGAAATAAGTGTTTTCTAATAGTCAAGGAAAAAGGAGCCAGGTAAAGCCCTGGTGCGGGGCTGGAGCCTGGGGGCCAGCTGAGCTCGACAGCTCCAGCCAGCCAGGGGCGGAGCCCCATCTCCCAGCCACCCACGGGGAGGGCAGACGCTCCGGGACAGCAGTGCCAGGCAAACGTCGTCACAGAGTCGCTGGGACACCATGAAACGAGTGAGGGTTGAGGTTCAGTTTGCACACTCAGCCTCAAAATTAGAGTTTGACTACATATTTGTACTCACAGTCTAATCTTGAGGCTGAATTTATATTAGAGTATACATGTCTGTCCAGAAAGTATCCAGCAGAGCAGTGTGAAAAATAGAGACCTTTACTGAGGAAGATACAAAGAAACATTGTACCCGGGATGACAACACCTCAGTTCCCTTCAAAGTAGACACCCTGGGACCTCACACAGTTCTCCCATCACTATCAGCTACCCTGTCGTATTTTCTGGAATCTCATCTGCGGTCTGAAATCTCTTCCCTTTCAAAGGAGATCTTAGTTTTGGGAAAAGCCAGAAGTCACAGGGTGACAAATCTGGGCTGTAGGGGGGCTGAGTCACCTGGGTGATTTGATGTTTCACCAAAAAACTCTGCATGAGTCATGACGCATGAGCAGGTGCGTTGTTGTGATGAAGCTGCCAATCACCAGTTGCCCACAGCTGCGGCCTTCTGAATCATCTGAGTAGTTTCTGTGGAGGAATGTTCAAGCTTAACACAAAATCTGATGCGGATTTGTTGCTCTACTTGCTCAGTCATTTTGAATGTGACGGCCACACAGCACACGTGTTCACTCAGGGGTGTCTACCACCCCTACTGACTAGTACAGTGAAGTCGTCACTGTTCACACATGTGCATTCCAGTCCACTCTCCTGGGCCGCCAGGTGACATCAACATTGCGAAAACTGTTCTCATTAACAATGGCTGGACTTTTTCCTGACAGACCTTGTATGTACGTGAGATTACATATGTGTGCATATATTTCCATGTATTAGAGCAAAGGAAGGAAGGGGAGAGAGAGATTGCCCCACCCAAGTGGACAGGGTCTGGGGGGAGCCTCTTTTCCTGGGGACTCAGGGGTCCTGCTTTGGGAAACAAGGGGGCTGCACACAGGAACAAGGACAGCCAAACTCTCTCCTCTGGCCTCGTCTGAACCTGCCATTCTGCACTTGAACTGTCACTGGCCTGTGGACGGCAGAGCTGGCCGTGATGGAGTGGCAGTCTCATTCCTCACCGAGACTCGCACCCTGCCTGAACCACAGCAGCAGGTCACCGCAGTGACCCCGGCCTGTGCTGGGGCGAGGCCATGAGGCCCCGCCTAAAGGCCTGTGCCGAGCCCAGCGGCCGTCCTGCTCGGTGCTCAAGCGGAGGGCATCTGTGAGGGATGGGGGCCCCTCCTCTGCTACCCTGGCAGGGCCCCAGTTTGCCCCCCACTCAGCAGACAGCCTCCAACTTGCCATCCACATTTTCCCACTTAAATTCAGGGAAGGAGAGGGAAGCTAGGATCCTGGCTGTTCCGTCGGACGGAAAAATACTTGTGAATGACGCCATGAATGAACACTTTCCCTTCTAGCTGGTGAGGACACACAAAGAAATTAACAAAGAAAAGTGGGCAGGCAGGGAGCGCACAGTTGACACACATGTGCCCGACGCGCTCCCAGGGCTTTCTGCATCGTTTCACTTAATCCTACCCCGCACCTTGCAAAGAAGTGCTGGTGGCACCCTGGCTGCACAGAGAAGCCCAGAGCAGTTGCGTTGTCTACACAGCTGAGGACAGGATGGGGGTGTCACCTCTGCCTTTTCCTTATCACTTGTGACTTAGAGAATCTGTTCCAACGCAAGGAAGGTGGCTGAAATGGGGCCGACGCTTCACGGTGCTGGCCTTGGCCTTTCTACTGGCTGCCGGCAGACACCACAGCTGGGCCCCTCGCAGGATGTCCCGGCTCCCGGGCATTTGCTGACAGCGCCGATACCCGCACAGGCCTCGAATCCCGACTCTGCCCCTTGTCCGCTTCCGGCCTTGGCCAAGGTACTCAGACGCCAAAACTTGCGTCTCCTTCTCTCCAAAATGGGGCTGTTCCCCAGCCTGCCTCCTGGGTCCCTGGAAGGGGTCAGCGAGTCATGCCACACAGCGGCTGAGACCGGGGTCCAGGGCCCCGTGGGCTCTGCCCTCGTGGGCATCTGAGTGATGCAGGATGTGCTGCTGGTGGCTGGCTTGTGTTCCTCCGGTCCCCACACGGTCACATCCAAGCCCTGCTCACACAGGTCACCGCCAGCGCATCCTCGGTGCACCGCAGCGATGACAGCAGCTGCAAAGAGCTCCACACTCGGCCCGGTGGCCTTGTGATAAATACTTGTCATGGATTGTGATGTTATCCACATTGTGTCTGTGAGCTTGGCCCTGACTGGTCCCCCCGCCCAAGGAAGAGGAGGAAACTGAGGCATGGAGCCAGGAAGGAACTTACCCGGGTGGCATAGCTGGGGCCTGGCAAGGGGATTGGATGCCAGTCCCTCCTGGCTCCTCGCCACCAGCTGCCCCGGTTTGGGCTGCACACTCTCAGAGTCAGCCAGCACACCCAGCGCAAGGGCAGGGGCATCGTCCTTTCCCGCTCCCCTGGGGTCAGGGCAAGCTTTGTGGGTGTCCCGCTCTGTCCCTGTGGGACCAGGGCTCCCTCACCTGGGTGGGGGCAGCAGCCATGCTGGGGGAGGGGTGCCCTCTCTCTAAGCCTCCCTGTGGCCCTGTGGGGAAAGGCGATGAGAGGGTCCCCAGTGGGGGAGGAGGGGCACAGCGAAGGGAAAACAGATGGGAAGGTGAGTAATTAAATCAGCACAGACCACAGACCACAGGGCCGGGGACAAAGGAGCAGAGCAATTACGTTGAAAAGTAAAGTTTGATCTCACATCATATGAGCTCATTCCCTGTAGATTGTTCCTTAGACCTGTTTGGAATATAAATGCAAAATAAAACGCGCGCGCACACACACACACACACACACACAAACACTTCTGTTTCATTATTTCATTATTCTGGAATTCCCTAATTTTTTTAAATATGTAATTC